>WAAG01068320.1:16693-37928 GCA_013390105.1 Tichodroma muraria | reverse complement strand
AACCTCTTACTGTGCGCGTCTCACTTACTCATTACAACTCTCCGTCCTGCTTGTTTATAAAAACCTACTCTCACTGGTTTTCTTTTTACCTTGCTTCTCAGTCTGTCCATCACTATTCATTCTTGTTCATCTCTTGTAGTACTGGGTCCTGTATCAAGATTAAATCCAGATGAGAGTTCCTGACAAAACAGAAATTAATTCATCCATGGATTGGACCCATCTGCCAACAGATGTAATGGGATTGAAAACAATAGTCCTCTAATTTCACTATTGGTCTGTAAAATATACTCCTTTCTTTCAAGAAGGTGGTTTGTTGTTTTTTTTTTTAATCATCTTCAAACTGCAGTTCAAAGAACAGGAAATTCACACTTCAGCTTTATTCACCACAACCACGTCATTTGAAGGGGAGATAATCTCAAAGATGAAGACTGAGGGGGAGTTTCAGGTTATAAATTAAGTGGGAGATCAGGTTCCAGTTGCAGGACTACACCACGACCATAACAGAGCTGATACTCCAGGGGCTCTGTCTTTCTATGATCTGATGGCAGATGGACCAGCACAGTAACACAGCATTGCAAATTTTGCAAGATCATTGTCAGTCTTGCAGCTTTTGGGGGTTTCCTTACTTCTCCAATAGGTTTATTGCATTCTCAGATACAGGTACATGTGCTCAAACCTGTGCTCAAACCAATGCTCAGGCAAAGGAGACTTCCTTTTGTCACCCAAGTACCTCTGTGTGAAAGAACAGAACAGTCAAGAAGCATCATCTACTTTTTCACTGCAGCCTTGGTCTAGTATAATGAAACAGAAATGTTGGTACTCTCAGACTGCACATCCTTTTAGTAATTAGTAGGCAGAAAAATGCATTTCAGGGAAATGAAGGAAAAGAGAGATAGGAACCAATCTCATACCAATCAGCCAGTGTATCTGGATGTTTTGCCACCTCATCAAGGAAGAAAGGTTGTTCCTTCAAGGTGTTTTATGTAAAGAAATCAAAAAGCAATAGGAAAGTTCTGGGAAATTTGTCCCAGAAGTACTCAACAAGCATACTGGTTTGTTAGGGTTTTTTTACTAATGCCATAAGGAGCAAACAGCTGGCCTTCATGGCTATATACTCAGATTTCCAACAGTAAATAGGCACTGGTAAATGAAAAGCATCTTTTGCATAACTTGACTGTTTAACACTTTCAAGGGATATCCTTTGATTTTTCCCACTAGTGTAAGAGTACCAGCAGAAATAAAGTCAGTACTCCTGTCTGCAGTTTATATATAAGAATTTTTTCCTCAAGGACACTTTAAATCCCCTTAAAATATACAGCATTTACTGTATACTGGTGATTAATGAAACAAAAATTTGTGCATTGCTAAATTCCAGACTTTATCAGCATCTACACATATTATAATAATACATATTTTGTTGCCAGCAAAATATACAATCTGACCAAAAGTGGAGTTCTTTAAAAAGGTTTCATTTCCTTGAGCTCATTGGCATATTTCAGAATATGGCTCTTCTCATTCTGAAAATATGAACTATTCCACCTCCTGAGCAAACCAAGAGTGTTCACCAGGAGTCCCTTCAGCCAGAGCTTTAGAGCAAATCAGTGCACTCACAATACAGCACAGAGAAACATCTTCATGGGCAAATGTGTGCTCTCTTGTACAGAGAGAGGTACCAGATGTAGCTACAGGGATGTTCTGTTGTTTTCCCACCACTGCGTCTGTGGTAGAAGTAAAGAAAAAGCTGTGATCTTCAAGGAGAATGCAACAAATATGACCAAGGGACAGCCTTCCAGCACTAGCTCCAGGAGCAAAATTAACCCAAAGGAGAAAAATCTGGAATTCATAAAAGACATTAGCTACCAAATATGTGACCACAGAAATTGCCAACACCAACTATGCGACCACAGAGTCCGGGGTATTTTAATCACAGCCTTTCCCCAATTTAAAGCCAGAAGCACTAAAGTAATATATCTGAAACACTCCAATATATCACATGGCAAATCCCAGCAAGGAAAGGAGCACTTTGCTTGCCTTCCCCCACCTGGCAGTGGGAGGGCTGGGCAAGGTGCTGGCTGCCAGCACGTTCTGGGGGACTGGCAGCATGGGCTGTCTCGCTGGGGCTGAGCTCTGGCCAGCTGGCACGGGCTGGGGCCACTTTCTGCTTCCCTCTCTCTGCCGAGCTCCTTCAGCTTTTTAGGAAATTATTCTACATTTCTTCCCTCTGCCCAGATTAGTCTTTGGCAGCCAGGAAAATAAATGCAGCAGGAGGAATATAGAAGGACTGCTTTTATGACATGGCATTTTTAGACATTTATAGCAACAGATTGAGAAATCTGCTTTCACAGATCAAACGTCAGACATCAGTATCTGCTGCTTCTTAGGTAATGGTTGAAGTAAAGGGACAAACCTATTTAAATTCCACAGAGCAGCATGTTTTGGTCCCCTATCTTGCTGTTCATAAACATACATGTATTTTTTTTAATAAAATCAAAAAGAACCTGCACGGCGCCAGCCACCTTCAACTACAGGCAACCACATGTGAGTCCAGAGAAGACTGATCACCTCCTCCCCTGGCTTCCTCCCCTCACCACACACTAGGAGCCAGAGACAGGAGCTTGCAGCATGCCAACACAAACATGGGAATTACCAACATCAAGCGTCATGGCAGGATGAAAAAAAATGAGGAACAGGAAAGCCCTCTGGGGGTGGGCTAGTCTGGGTGCAAAATTCAGCTGTGTCTGGCTTTCAAAGGGTACCTGCCAGAGCTGCTGATCCATCTTATTAATCAGGGAACAACCCAAGCCAAGGAATTGCCACGAGGCTGTCAAGACAGTCCCAGCACTTCTGTTCCCCCAAGGCCTTTATGCTACCAACCCAAGCATAGTACTCCCAAACTTTTTTTCTGATCTCCAACATTAGCATGCACTAGTTGGAGCAAACAAAACACACAATGAGTACAATCAGTGTGGCCCAATTTTAAACCCGGGTTAAAATTAATTCATTCTGGAATATCAATTTTTATACTTTAGTACAGACAAAAAAGATATATTGCTTATTTAGTAAAGCAAGTCTCCCTGCACAGCAGCTGATGATAAATTATTCCAGCCGAGAAAGTCTGAGAGGTGAGGCCAGCTTTACTGATCACAGCTCAATACCTGTGCATAATGCCAGCCTTGTCTTCACCACCTTGTGGCAAATTAGTATCTGCCTATACAGTTTAGCTGCTTGTGTAAGAACATCTGCAAAAGTAACTCTCACTGGCTCCCAATGCATTTGATGTTCTGCTATTTTCCAGGTATGCAGTGAATTAGTTGCTGTTATATTCCTGTCTTGGCGGGCAAAACAGATTCCTTTTTAAGATGTGCTAGTTCAATTAAGTTAATATAAATTACTTGAAAAACACTATTAGGATGCTGACACATAAGAATCTCCCTTTACTGGCTGTTGCCATTAAAATGAATGAACAAGCAACTTTTTTTTAATGCAGTCCCATTGAAAACTGAAAATACAGAATGATTTTTCGTGGTGCTTTTTTTTATATTGAGTAGAGAGATGAGATGGATACATATTCTTAAGCCCCATATTGGTGGTGAATGAATAGTTTATCTTTTTTCTCCCCAGCAGAAAGAGGCTCTTGTCAGTGGCCTCCCCTGAAAGGAGCACACAGGAGTCTATCAGAAGCTGCCTGACAGTAGCATTTAGTGAAGCACTTGAAATTTGGGGGAGGTTGTAGCTCATTCAGACAGAGGAAGCTGACTATGAAATGGCAACACAGGAATCTGAAGGGAAATGCACTCCATGCAAGCAAAATGAGAGGCAAAAAGACAGACTCCTCAGAGTCCAGTAAGGCAATAACGCAGAAGTGTGTGCTGCCAGTGTAAGCCTGCGGAGACAAGCACAGAAAAACTGACTCTGGTGACAGACCAGGCGCCACAACTGGGATCAGAACATTCTGGTACACACTGTTAAATGACCCAGAGGTAGCCGTTGTCGAGGCACACAGAACTTGCCACACATAATGAGCTGGGTTTTGAAAGAGGGATGGTCCTCAGCCATTACAGGCATTATTAAAAATCAAAAATTGTCTACCGACATCAAATGAGGTAAAAGAGCTACAGATTTCAAAGTCAGAATTACAAAAAAAAAAACCAAACCAAAAAACAAAAAAAACCTCCACTGTATTCAGCATCATCAGCTGCAAAAATGCTCAGAATTTGGGGAAAAAGATACAAGAACTATGAAGAGTCCCACCCCTTGGCTACAAAGTTACTGAGGGCCAGCTTAACATGTGGAGTTCACGAGCGTGCTGATACCCGTTATCTCCAAATAATTATTCAGAGAAGAAAATACCTCAGAGAAAGATTAATGAACAATCAGCTAGAAAACAATACGGGCCATTTTTCCTTTTTGTTTTGGTGTAGGAGCTAATATGATAGTGTGTAAAAAATGCTCTTACCTTTCTAAGAATATTCACAGTCAGTAGATGAATGGGTAAAGACTCAGCAATTCTGTATAAGAAGGAGTATGTCTATCAGCCACAAAGAAATTGAAAAGATCCAATGTGTAGCTTATTTCAAATACTGAAGGAGCAACTGCTGCACTGAATTTGCTCTTATCAGCAGGAAGAACTGCTAGAAAAGGACAGCAAAGAAATTAAGGAAAAAGCTAGTTACTTTTGCAAGCACTGAGGAAATCCTTGAAATCAAACATGCCGATCTGAAAATCTCTGTTCATATCAGAGTGATCCCAATCTTAAGAAAAAGACATATTATTTTGAGAATCCCATACTGAGCAGAGGTTTCAACAAAATGGGTAATATATCAGCAGGTCACTGCCACAGAAAAACAGGAATTTTGTTTCTCAAAAGATAGAGGGGTCAAATAAAAATGTGAAGAGATTTATGTTTTCGAATAGAGAAGAAACTCCAAGATAAGGCTGATGCAGAATTATTCCACAAAATTAACGTATCTGTATCTACTGCAAAAATCAAAACTCATTACCAGTGTTTTCAGGAGCACCTATTTCCCACTTTGCCACTTGGGATCCACACAGCTTCCCCACAGCTTCTCCAGGAAATACAAGCTGCAAAGGGAAATAACCACTACACACAAAACTCATTTATAATTTGAGAGAAAATTATGCAAAGGTACAAGTAAAATTGTATCAACACTGAGTTTCTGATTCTTCTTCCAGCACCACCATCCTTCAAGCTCCCCTATTAATTTCTTACCACTACAACATGATGGTAAGGAACCTTTATGGTACAAATAAGTTCGCCATAAAACTAAAAAAAAAACCACCCATCACCAGGATTACTCAAAAGTGAGTGATGAAAGTGAATTCAACAAAGGGATACAGAGTGGTGATAGCAAACCTGAGGAGGGGATGAGTACCCCTGCTCCTGACAGTCAAGGAAAGGACAGAGATGTTCCTTGAAGCAGCAAGCTGCATAGGGACTTTTTTTTTTCTCCTGACCCAGACCCAAATCTAGCAAGAGTATCAGATTTGCAGTTGGAGGAAAGACTGTGTTCTGGTAGAGTGTACTGGCACTAGTCACTCAGTAAAATTTTCTACAATGCAAATAAAGGTATCACAACTTGTCTTTAAATTCTGCTCTCTGCTAAATGCTTGCAGACAGAGCTGAGCATGCTTTTGCTTACATANAAACCTCTACAACGGAGTCATCCAAACAAAAGCTCTCACCATGAAAACAATGCGGCAATATATTAGTCTTTCTTCTCACAGCATTCCAATAAAATAAAATAAAATAAAATAAATAAAATAAAATAAAAATAAAATACCATGCACCTTGATTACTGAATAATAATTCATTCCAGAATCCCATCTGATGAGAGTGCCAAAACTGCTTGAATTTTTCCTATCTAAAAATTATTTGCAGAACAAGCAGCGCTGAAGTCCAGTTGTCCAGGCTTCTTTTTAAATACTGTATTATTGTTGAATTTTTTCACTTTTTGAATAGCTGGCTGAGACAATGGAAATCCCCTGTCACGTTTATCTACTCCCGGATCCCTGCTATTAGTCCTTGTAAATGCACACCAGCATTATCACATTTTAAACAGCTAAGCACACTGTCAGTGTCCCAGGGAAACAGCACAATATGCTACAGTCTACTGTGAAAATACGATGAAAATAGAAAATAGATGGGTCTCTGGGTTTTCATTATTTATTTATTTCCAGATATTCACTTTTAACAAAGGATCCTATGGAAAAGCCATTTTCAGATATCAATTAGGAAATAAAAAAACTAACATTGCTGAGTAGGCATTTGGTTTCTCCATAGCTGGAGAGAGGAAAACATTCACCCGTGCACAATCAAAAAATAAAGAGCATATGTATTTTGGTATTTTTATGTTTGCAAGGGGAGTTCAAGGAGAAGGGGGTTTAGAAGGAGTACGTCTAAAGAATGAAAGCAAGGAAGAGCAGTGGGTTTGGAACAGGAAAAATTCTCTTTTCTTAGAAAAGAGAGACAATTCCCCATGAGTGCACATTACACATATTCAGGCCGAGTTTGTTCTGGAAGGTGTTAAGTGTCCTGGCTTGGTCCCAACAAAGCACTTAATCACGTACTTAACTTTAACTACACCCAGAGTCCTGTAGAACATCAATTAGGCTGATTTTTAAAAGACTACTTGAAAACATTTGAAGTCACATACTTAGAGTCCTGTTGGATTGGAGTGAATCGAAACTTTTAAAACCTCCTGTTCTTTGACAGGTAAAGGCAAAAGCTATTAGAGCCAGAGCTGGGGGAAATTTAATTTGAAAATGGTCTGCCTCCAAACCAGGTTTCATGAAAGTTGTGTATTTCTCATCAAGATTAAAAATTCCAAAAACGTTCATCCCTTCTGTTTTGTTACTAAGCACAACAGGAATAAATAATAACCCTCACTCTCTCCTCCCCCCTCCTCGTTCTCCAATTCTCCATTTTCCTTTCTTTTTTTTCTTTTTGTAATTCAATAATTTTGGGGTTTATTCCTTAATTTGGAGAAATTACAAAGTATTTTTCCCAGAAGGAAAAAGAGAAAATGAGCAAGGCATTAAAATGTCCACACATTTTATTTAAAGGTCTGAAGTGTAACCTGACAAAAAGAAATATTTTTGTTTCAGGTGTGAGCATGTGTAGGATTGTAATTTTCTGATTTTTGAATTAGAAAGGTTTAAAGTCTTTGTAATCAAAACTGGCACTAGTTTACAATAAAATAGCACTCTGAAAGACTAGATGTCCAGAATAAACATCAGTAGCACAAGAACTGCAAACCTGAGTGCAACAAGGGAGCCAAGTTTATCTGACTCTCGGCCCAGGGAATCCTGCTTCCCGTCTAACCAGTGCCACTTTCTCCTGCAACTGTGCTTTATATTGCTGCAGGACAGCTGGCACAGAAACTAATCCCTGAAAGTCAACATGCTGGTTTGCCAACTTCTGCTGCTCCATGATGGTTAAGCAGGGGGGCTGCATCGCTGTGACCCCGCCTCGCTGCCTGCGCACAAACCCCGTACCCGCCAAGGCTCCAGGGGAAGCTGAGCCCTCAGAGCCTTCTAAACCTGTTCCCCATGCCAGAAAAAAAAAAAAAAAAGGGTCTGCTGGGTCTGTGGGTGAATTTTGAACTGTGTGTTATTAACAGAGAATGAGTAGAGCTGGAGAAGAGTTGGAGCTCAGTCATTTAAGGGGTTTATCTAGGGGAAGTAGAACAGGAGAAGAAAAATTTCTTTTGCTCCGTTCTACCTCTCAGTTTCCACTTCCAGGTATTCCTCCCCTTCAGGAGTTGTGTGAACGATTAACATAAGCTATTTGATAACAAAACAATTTGATAACAAATTTGATAACAATTCGATAACAAAACAATTTCAGCACAGTGTTAAACACTGTAGCTCTCTACATATTTGAATCTTCTTCACCCAGACTTGGCTTCCTGGCATGTACAAAAAATGTTGCGTAAACTTCCCTAAAAAACCAGAAAAACTTAGTTTTTCTAAGCTGTATCTCTGAGCCATTTGCTCTCAGAAAAAATTCTGTGTCAGATGCAAAGAAACAAGTTTCAGGGCCCCACTTAAGGCAAAAGCATTTTATACCTACTATCAGCATACTGGCTGCGAATGTCTTCCAGTTGACACATCCTGTCAAGAAAGGTTTTGAGTAGACAGACTAAACGACCCAATACAACAGAAAATGTCTGAGAACTTCAGATACTTATATTAGTTATATTTGCTTTCCATTATTTTGAAACCTACAGTTAGTTATAGCCACACTGTTTCCTCATGTAAGTACCAAGTTTAAAGATGACAGCCTCAACTTACTACAACCATGGGCTTCATTTTTTTCCTTATCTTTCTAGTATTGATCCCTGATGTAAAATTTTACCTCCTCTTACTATTAAAAAAGCAATTAAAAATCCAATCATCTTAACCGTCGATGAAACCTTAAACATTAAAATGTGATTGACACAAAAACTTTTCTAATTCCAGTGGTAAAAGTCAACAGTTGTATCTCATTTATGACTATATAAATCTCAGCAGTTCCATAATATAACAGCAGAATATTGGTGAAAAGACCTAGACCATCACACTGCTTTTTTTGACACTCATTTCTAAATGTCATCCCTTCTCTCACTGCTTGGTTGTCAATCGATGCTAAGAAACGCAAGGCTATAAAAGAAAAGCAAGGCTAGGACGTCTTCTGGAATATTGCCCTTTTTTCAAATTGGGTTACATCATTTACATGCTTAATCTCTTCCAGGCTGGAAGAAAGAGTTTATAGCTCACTCTCAGGCTATTAATGCGCTACAGAACTGCAATGCTACCGCTCGTTAGCTCACCAAAACCCAAATCCTCGACCTGGGGGACATGGTGAGCAACAGACCAGGGCGCTGGGAGGAACAAGCCCCCTCACTCCCCAGCCTGTGGGTTGATCATAACGCAGGCACCTCAACCCCTGCTGCTTCCCACTGTGTTGTGGGGCAGCCAGAAAACGCACATTGGCAGGGGGCTGCTGCACAGGCCTGCCTCCTCCCTCACCAACATCTCCTCTGGCCCCCCAGCTGTCTTGAATGATTTAATAGAGGTTAAACCCTGTGGAGAGAGATATTGGTGCAGGCAGAGGACTATTGAACCTGTGCACAGAGCAGCAAGCAGCTCCTGCGTAACACACAGGCTGTAGTCAAAGTCATTCAAGCCTGAGTACATTTATACCAACCCACACATGAAAAAAAGGTTTAAATGGAAGTGGGCAGGTACTTTTATCAGCTGACTCCTTGATTTGGTTAAGTGATCCCTGCTTGTTTGAGATGCAAAAGCTGCTCCTTTACCACCAATTAAAATAGCTGCCAAGGTTATTTCTGATGCTATCAGTTCCTCACCAGAACCTACAAAAGGCCCGATTTAATTTCTTCCAGTATGACAGAGGGATGGCTTCGCTAATGAGGTGTTGAGTAGTCAGACCCCCCAGCACCAAACACAGGCCCATTCATCTCCCCAGGCACAGGGAATTCGGGCACAGCACTTCCAAAAAGCTCATTTACCTAGGCTCAGGAGGCAAACGCCAGCTCCAAACCCCAGACAACGCACTAATAAAACATGACCTATACTCCAGCAGTTTTCCAAGGGCTCTTAAACCCACCCTGCTCCCCACAGCATTCTGAGAAAGGCTAGTGCACAGGACAAATAAACATCAGCCAGCCCAGGAACCAGTGCTGGATGGCTGGCATATTTTCTGTGCTGCTTGCAAAGCAGCAGGCATCTCCCTTTGTTGCTGATGCAGATTGTTTCCAAGATCTCAGCATGTCTTTTTCAGCCACTTGCTCCTGAAACTTAAAAGGAGAACAGTGCACACTTAATTTGAAAAATGCCTTGCAGATTCCATAGCAGAAGGGGTTGAGTAGGTTGGAGGGGGTAAAAGAAACTGTTTCACAGTGTTATTGAGGCCATGTGTGACAGGCTAAACAAAACCTCCAGGCAATTCTGTCACAAGCTATTTTCACTTCTTACAATTTGCACAACCAAGTGGGTGGCCATATGTCTAGCCCTTCTCCTTCTTTTTCAACAAATGAAATGAGGAGGATTTAAATTTTTTTTAATAGTTTAGTTCATAACAGTACTGCCTTTATTGTTTTCATATTGAATTTGTGCAACTGAACAAGTTTCCTTGTCAAACTAAAAGCAGATGATGATCATGCTGATGAGGCTCCTTGCACTATGGGATTCCTTCTACATATCAACCTATATTTACCTTTCACTCCTCTAAGAAAAAGGTCACATAGTATTTTACACACACCATGGAACCAGAGTGTAAATGCAGAGCCTAAACACTAGCCTGTGTCCAAGGTATTCAAGGAAAAATAATCACAATCTGAAAAAAGTTTACAGTAAAATAATAAGTCGGGCTCATTCCTCTTTCCTTTTCACACTCAAGCAAAGGTCAAGATTAAGATAAAGATAAATAGAGGGTTTTTCTCCCCATACTTGATGCTTTGTAAAGGACAAGGCTAGGGCTGCCTTCACAGTCTATGCAGGCTAAAGAGAAAGATTACCCAGCAGAAGTCTTGGTCTTGATGGTATATACATTAATGGGACAGTACTCCAAATAGGAGATTTGGGGAAAAGAGCCTCAAGGAAACCTAAAAGAGCTTCATGTCTCCAGTCTGTCTCAGAGCTCAATCTGTCAAAATGTGTTTTTCCTTCTGCCTCCTGATTAACATTACTAAGTTTTTTGTTTTCCAAGCACACCAAAGGTGGACAAGTGTGGATTTAACTCAACAATCAACTCTTCCTGAGAAACAGGAGCGGACCTTTACGATCATCTTCTCTGATTTAAGCTACTCAGCATTTCTGATTGAGCAGTGGATACCACCTTCTCCCCACTCCAAAGCAGCCAAAGCAGCTAGCCTACATAGAAAAGCAGTTGTTTGGGAACAAAGCAATAAATTCACGTACATTTTTAATACCTGCTCTAATGAATTTCCATCAATGGAAAGTGAAAAGACATTTCATTCAAACTGTTCAGCATATTATACAAGATATTAAACTGAAGTTCTGGTAAAACAATCATTTATGCTAGTCCCCTTTTAACTAAAAGCTAGTCAGTCTGTGCTTTGGGATAAGGATTAAGAATACCATTCTTCAGAAAGGGGTCATTTCTTACAACGTAGAGTTCAGTCCCAGCATATTAGAAAGGTTTTGGATTTAGTGTTGCTCCCAGGGACTCTGCCTCCTGGAAATTGATATTCCAGCATGACAACTGTCTTTACTGAATGAGCAATAAATATATATATACATAGGTAAGGAAACAAAGAAGGAAGTCGAGCTGTTTGTTTCTCTTTTCCACCCTGGTTCTACATTTTCCATCTGTTCATGCAAACTCCAGCTTCTTTTTGTGCTTCTCGGTCCCCGTCTCTTTTCAAGTTCTTTGCCAAGGCAATGCCACTCTTATTTTCCCTCCAGAATGTAACTCCCACTCCAAGCACCCATCCTACACAGCATTCTTTTGGTGTGTCCTATTCTTGTTCCTTACCTTAACAGTGTCTTCAGCTCCCTACGTGCCCTCTATTTAATCTTCATTTCCTAAATGCTAACCCATTCCATCATCATCTCTACCTGCAACAGAATTTCCCAAGCCATTCCAAGTCCTTTATAGTTCTTGAAGTACTGTGACCAACCTCTAACAGTGATTTTTTCCCCCCCTCCCCAGTGCAGACCTTGTTGTCTCCCAACACCAGGATAGTTCCCACTGCCCCAGGTCTGCATTTGGCGAGGCCAACAGTACTTCTACCGCTGCTTTCAGCAAGACCCAAATTGAGTCTTTACATTTCAACATAACCAGATGATGTCTACTTAGCATGAAATGTAGTTACCGTCCAAGATTTGTATGTTCCAAGCAATTTCTTAGCATAATAAATTTTAAATCCATTGGGTTTAAGTGTTTGGAAATGGTCTGTAGCAAGTTCGCTACGTTCTTATTTTCATTATCTATGCAGAGCTAAGGAATTTCAATTATGAAAGGGTGTATTCTGTAAGCTCATTAAAAGTTAATATCCACCACAACGCTGTCTCTCTATTTCACTGGTTCTTTGCAATCGCCTAGCAAAGAAAATAAGCACCAGGCTTTTAAGAGAGATACACACTTTCTTACCTAAGAAAGCTCAATCTTGTTCTCTCCAAAGCACTCATACTTTGAGTGAAATACTCAAGGTGAAAGTCACAATTTTCCTGACTCTTCTTTCTTTTCCAAACCAATGCAGCATGAGAGAAAGTAGCTATTTCCCCAGGCAGATGGACCACAGACAGGTAATATGACATTAAGGCCTATTCCTCAGAGGCAGTCAGCAAGCAGCAGAGGGTGATCTCAAGGATCTAGGTAACACCATCGCCTTCTCAAGAGAGGAATCCTTTAAGCAAGCACATTGCTCATCACTTCCATCCTGCTTTGGTTTAATGAACCAACTATTCCTGGTAATGAGCACCAAGAGGATCTAATTTGACTGTTACAATCCTTTTACATTTTATTCAATCATTACATTAGGACAGGCATTTTACTTTTGTTTCACATTACTCCAGAGGACCTTGGCACTAAGCAAAATGAAGCCAATTGAGAAATAGCTAGCTTAAATTTATACACACCAACAAATCATGCTGCATTTCAACAAGTGTAAGAGAGACTTGGGATTTTCCTTCCCTCTGAGCAGCTGCAAGCATTAAAAAAAACAATGATACAACATTCATTAACGAAATTTGTTTCTTAGAAATCTCTTCTTGCGGACAGATTTAACATCTGCAAGAGATACCCAAAACTTCCTCTTTGTGCTGCACTTGCCTTTTTCCATTCACATGTTGTACATACTGAAAATACGTTATCGAGTAGGCACGAACACAGCATGCTCCCAAATTTTCTTCTAACACATATCTGTGCATGTTACAAACAATCAAAAGGTAAAAGTGTGGCACAGATACTGCAGCAAAGGAAATTCATCACATTACATATCTCCCCTGGAGAACTCTGCCTAACAGTAACTTGGGAAACAACAAATAATTGGCTAGGACTTGAGTCAGTGATTTGAAGGAATTTCTCATTGCCCCATTTACAGCATCTGAAGCAAGAAATAGCAGAGGGTCCTTTTTAAGGACCCAACACCTTGAGAGGTATCCAACACAGCAGAGAAATTTAAACTGAGCAATTCACAATGGGCAGAAATTCATCTGGCCAGCTCACACCTCAGATAACTATCTGCAGAATCCAGACCAACATAATACTCCACGGGGCAGCGAGATAGCCAAAAGATTCTCAGCTAAAGAAATTCGGGAAAGAACACGATGTTCCTTAGCCTGGCTAACCTAGATAACATCTCCCAGACATTAGCATGAAATTTAACAGAGAGAGGCTGAATTACTTCCAGTGTACAGATACTGCCCGAGTGAAATGTGACAGGTGACCTACAACATAAAAAATGCACTTAACTGTAAAAACTAGAAAGCGAAGCTAAAAATGAGAAAAATTAAAAGCTGTTCTTGGATATGCAGTAAAAGGCACACTGACATAATAAATGGGAGAAGGAACACAAAAGCACCCAGCTGTTCAAAAGCTGGACTGTTACAGTACAAAGAAATCAACATTTTTTTAAAGAAAAAATCCCTCACAACATGAATGAGCTCAGTAACACTCAAAACAATATTACTTATTAGAAAAATCATCTGCTCCAGCGCATGAAGCAAAAGGTTTGTAGTTTATTCCATCATTCCTCCAAATCCAGGGATTAGTGAGAACATCTTAAAAAATTCCTTCCTTGCCTTATGGTCCTTCAACTTCACCAGGGCCCAAAACTTGCTGCCCACAGTCAGTACATGAATCCGTGCAGTGTTACCATCCACTCTGAGGGAGAGAAGGACTCGAGATGGTGAACAAAGAGTTGGGGCAGTCGCCTGATGTCTGAGCAGGATGTTCTCAACTAGTGGCACAAACTCTGCTTTTGTTCGAACAGGAATTAAGAGGAAAAATGCCAGAAATTAATAATAGGGGTGATGAGGAGAAACATTGGGTTATGCACACATTCAATCCAAGCAACATCAGCTCTAGGTGTGGTTTAAAATTCACGTTTACTCTTTATTAAAGCCATGCACTGTATTTATGGTTCTCAATGAATTCTGTATCCAAAAGGGACACATTAGATGATTAAAAATTAGTTGGATTTCTTTCCTTCTGCTGTAGCAGTGCCAGTAGGAGAGGTAACAAAGGCAGTTCCCTGGCCTTCAGGCATTGCACAGAAGTGGGATACACAGATACATACTCAAGCAGTCACACTGCAGTTATATAATTCAGGACCTAAGACATGAAGCTAGGCTGCTTTTAATAAATCATGGACAGGGATGAGCTCCTAACATTAGTATTCCACTCCTCCCTCTTTCTGCTGAGACAGTCTGGACAACATGGATATCCCTAAAACAGATTCAGGACTCAGGTGCAACAGCCACCACAAGAAGCCACCGTTCCAACTCCCTTTCCTTTTTGCACCCCATCAGGAGGAATAAAAAGAAGCAAAACATATCTCATTTATTATTATAGATGAAAACCCCTTAGTAAGTACATAGAAGAGAAGTATTTTGTAACCTTGTTCTCAAGCTAGAATTAAAGCAAGGTCTGGTGTGAGGCAACAAGAGCAGAGCAAATGCTGTAAAGAAACTGAGGAATGTGAAGCCAAATTTTCAAGCATTCCAGGCAAACATACCACTCAGGGACATTCTACAGCTCTGCAAATCACATGCTGGAATGCAATGGAGTAGGGAAATAGGGAACTGCTCAACAAAATAGGTGCTACAGCCTCTTATGCTCAGACTCTTAGCCCAAAGTGTGTTCCAACTCCAGCTGGATGGCACTGTAAACCAAAAGAGCACTCACCTTTTTGACCTTCTCAGACATAAGAACTTATGCAGCTCCTCCCATCATTATTTTTGCCATTTTCACTACTAGCCATAAAGTTCAGTGTAGTAGCCGTGCAAGAACCAAGGAACACTACTACATTAATAATACAGAATGTAGCTCTCAGATCTTCCCCACAGAAAAAGTAACAGGCAAAGAAAAAAGTGTGAAAATACTTTAAGATGGCTGAAATTAAGTAAATTCTTAAAATTAGGTAAATGTCTGAAATTAAATTTACGTAAATTTAACTGTTGCAAAGTATTCAGAATACACATACAATACAACATACTAGAGTCCAAAATTTAAAAACTTAGTCATGGAAATATGGGGTAAGGCATATGTTTATTTGGAAAAATCAGCAGAGATCTCTTTGCTACAAGTATCTTGAATTTAATTCTTCTGCCTTGATACAACCTCCTGAGAAAATAAAAAAGTAAAAATCATACAGGAAAAACTAGTGTTGGATGCAACCTGCTTACTCAGACCTGATACAAATGTCTGATTTATTCTCTTGATTTTTCTGTCTTAAGGAGAATTAATTAATTATTCTTCCACTAAGAGGTCTATGGCATTAATCCTTGAGTTGAATCAGAGAAAATTCAATCTCTCATGAGTTCCAACTCCATTTACTTTTCTTGCAGCATTCTGTTTCAGGGACAAGTTAATGAGAAAAGTGACATACAAGCTCCTTCACTGTTTTTCATTTGGCACAAAACAGTGTATTTCAGCAAGAGAAAATTCCACTTCTACCTGCATGAATTTAATACTCTTTCTTCACTGCACTGAAATCAAAGTCGGTGACTCTAACCATTGTTAATTGTGCTAGAATAGAGTCCAAGAGACGTGTGAAGTAATCGCATAAAACGTAGTGATTGCCTCCACTTCAAACGCTAGAACCCCTTTGGAAGAAGCCCTAAAGAAGCTCAAATCCTGAGGTTTATTTAGTTAAACAAGAGGCTGAAACCCTTTTAACTTGTATTAAAATTGCCTCTAAGGTTTTAGAGGAACTATACAATACATAAGAAAGACTTGCGTTTGATGTAAAGAAATGCAAAATAAAGGCAATCCAGACAAAGGGACTTGAAGCTGAAGCTACTTCTCACATGCTTTAGGACCCAGATAAGAAACTCCTACCTTTTTGTCTTAACAGAGGACTCTTTTCCTGACTGAGAGCAAAAGGAATTACCCCTCAGTGGCACGGCCAGTGTAAACGAGTGCCTGTACAGCGCAGCTTTGTCAAGGGTCCCTGCCGAGGTCAGACACCACCCTCATCACACCTGCACGAACAGAGATGCTCTGGCACTTCTTATATACCTGAGCTATAAAAGCCTCTTCCAGACCCAGGAAGATGCAATTTCTCTAGTCCTCACGCCACGAGCGAAGTCCACACACACTCCCATCTTCTTGTGTTTGAAGATGACAAAGCCAATATTATTGGTTTTTAAAGGAGAAATCCTTTTCTCCGTTGCCTCATATCAATACAAAAGAGGGGGTTTTTTTCTCCTTTAATAAGCGTTCAATATTCCATAGCATGGAAAGCTTTTGCACAGGATGAGCTAGATTTGAAAGAGTATACTTCTCAGAGCTAACCTCAACATATTTTGAGACACAAACCCAAATACTTTTCAGTGGTGAGTATTGCTATAGATGAAGCAGCAATTTACAAAAAGAACACTTAAAACTGAGGATAAGCATCTGTGTGCAAAACCACTTTGCCTCCTGCACCCTTTCTGAAAAGCGGTAGTAATCTACACATGGGAAGAATATTTGCATTGTTTTTAAAAATATTGTTTGAAAGTATCCCGTTCACATCTGTCAGTGACTGCAGAACTGATACACAGAAAATGCTCTTACATGGATCTTTTGCAGAAGTAGCACTCTGGAGAACATCTGGGGAAGACATACAGGGATGATATGAAAGTATATTTCATTTACTTTATTTTTTCCAGATGACCCAGTAGCAGAACCTCAGCATGTACCAGTCTGAGAATTTTGGAGCAGTTTAGATGGTAACAGATCAGTGAATATTGCTGACAGTAAATGTTGATGGGGTGCACTGCCTTTGCTGCTATGTCTGAAAGAGGGAGGGCTTCACACTGCAATAAAAGAAGAATGGGAAACTTAAATAATTAAAGGTACAGAAGAAGCTGACTTGGCTGTATGTTTTGTGGCAGCCCATTTCTGAACTGTTTGAACAGGCAGATCTAAGGCTATTTTACTGCCATTTTCGAGAGCCTATTATGCCATTCAAACAGCTGCTATCTCTTAGCACAACTCTATTAACCTTAGTTCCATGACAATGAGTTTAATGCTATGGTGATGTCACTGAAAAAGGCCTGGGAGTTCCTTCTGGCTTTCCCATGCAATTACATTGGTTTGCTGCTGTGTCTCCAAGATTCACTTTGCACATTTCTCAATCCTAATCTGTGTCCACCTTACCCACACGGAACCATCTACTCATGGCAGAGTCAGGAGCATCAATCCAACCTTACACTGTGTTACACAACTGTACAACCAGCAAGGCTGTGAAGCAACTCACCAAGTTATTCCTAACTTACACAAATAAAATTGAAAATAGGACTGGGTCATAGAGGACAGTAAACTCTTATTTTGAAGTGTAATTTGAAAAGTTAAATAAAACCATCAATTAAAAAGTTGCCTCATTTAAATTGTCATAGACATAAACACGTCTAGACAAATGGGAAAAACATCTACCTTTACTATACGTAGATTAATCCCAGAATGTTTACAAATAAACTGGTGAACAGCATTCCAGTAGCCCAGTATCTGTTCTATTCTTGCTCCTCCTTGAAGAGAAATCAAAATAATCCCAATTTAAGAATAAACATTTTTGCTAAAAGTGTTAACATTATGCTGTTCCAGTTAGCAAGTTCTAAAAAGGAGGATTAAGTACACAGATGAAAATTTAGCACTGCACATTCAAACTTGAATGCTTGAGGGAAGACATGTAATATCTAATAGATAGAGGTGTTAATATCTGAGTTAGTTAAACTGAAGAATTTGGGTCCAAATTTTTCACACTGAGATAGTGAAAAAATTTGTACATAATACTTGTGTCACTGACAACAAATACAAAAGGAATTCAGAAATATAGCGGAGCTAGAGCAAGGAATATCTGGAGAAGCTCCGAACATGCTGAAACAAGATTATTCATTCCCCTAGAACTGCCCTCAATGTCAATGACCTCCTGTTGATTTAGTAATAAGGATTCCCACAAACATACTCCCTTGCATGTCAGCAGCCCGTGGGTACATCCAGGTCCTGAAGAAAGAAAGACTGGAGAACCTATACATTTCTTTCCCACCTGAACATATTTTCTTAGAAGGGTCAACAAAAAAATATACATTAAACATCACCTGAAATTTGCAAGCAGCTCATTCATACAAAGAAAACACACTGCTTTAAACTAGAGCTATAAAAGCACAAACGCTTCTTTTGCTCTTACATCAGCTTTGCTTCAATTTGGTACAGGTTTTAGCTCAGTCAGACCAAGAACATGGTGAACAAATACGTACTGAAGGCGCTACTTTTATAAATCCTTTACCTCCAGCTCCTCATTAGAACCCTCAGCAGCCTCCTCCCTGGGATGGGAACAGACCTTCTGAGCTCCAGTGAAAAGTGAGACAGAGCACCTTAAACTGACAGGTGATTAAGCTGATAAATTAACACATTTTACTCTGCACTGAACAAATGAGGAATGTTTACACACAAAATTCCAACATCTCAAGTGAGAAGGCTGCAAGTCCCAGATGAGGAGCAATAACAAACAGCTGGATAGCATTTTAGATTATCTTCATTCCATATCTTTATGGTATTCACAGAAAATATTCACAGAAAAGTTTACATTTGATAGACTAATTAAACATTAAGCTTCAATATGTTACCTCAGTGGGTTTAGGATAGTTTTTTTCCCCTTACATAACCTATATTAATTATAATAGCTGAATGTGACAGTAAACTTCTCTTGTATGGAAGAAAGAGCAATAAAAAAAGGGGTTGGGTTTTTTTTGAAAAAATATCTCAGCAGGTTTTTTCACAATGTTGGTCTCCTGAAAAATCTTTCTTTTATGGTACTTTCTAATATCTAACACAAATTTTGAAATCCTTTACTAAAAAGAGCATCCATCCAAAACTTAATGACAAGGTACCTTCAGCAGAAAGAACAAACTTATTCTCTACAGAAAAATTACTCACTTCAAAGGCAAAAACTGATCCCAAATGTTTTGTGCAACTAAAAGGAAAGGGGCTTTCAGGAATCCTCTGCAGCACACCACGTAAAAATAATGGTGGGAGCCACTGCCTCTAAGACATCCCGAGAGCAGAAATCCATCATCTGCAGAGCACACACTTAGATGTTCCCCGGGTTTATTGCTCTGACTTTGGCTGGAAGGTTGATAAAGGCTCTGGAAACTGCAGACCCAAATCTATTTTTTATTAAAAGTTTTGGCAGCAGGACGGGTGCGTGCTTTACAATAAGCAGAGGGCGGGGGGAACGGAGCGTTGAAAAACCTCCAGTCACAGCACAGGGTTCCAGCACATCTGCCGGAGCAGCGAGGGCTGCGATTTCTGAGAGGCTTGTGGTTAGCCTCATGGCACGGAATGAATTATCCCCCAGCCCCAGCCTTCATTAAACCACCCGTCCTCCGAAATGTGTCGACGAAGCCGACACATGGCCGGCCACTCATCCGCAGCGCGACGCTCCTTCCCCAAGAAGCTTTGGATTGGGCCGGGACGGAGCGGAGCTGCTCCTCCAGTATGATTCTGAGCTGTTCACACCGTGTGCTGCCCAGAAGTATGAACGACTGCGGTGATTTAATTCCAACAGCCTGGACACGACACACACAAACACACACACACGTTAATGCTGGATGTCAGGCAACGCGCCTGGCGAGCGCGAACGCTTCTCAGGCCCTCGCAACCGCGCTCGCAAATATAAACCGGGTACGAGGACTGCAGATGTGCTGCCTGAGAGGGCCTGAAAAGGGCAAGGGCAAAGGCAGCTTACAGTGGAACCTGCGAAACATAAAAGCTTTGACGTACTGCCTGGGCACCTCTCAAGAAATTTCTGCAAGAAAGTCTTAGGACAAAAGTGACTGGAAGGCTGAAATGTTTATTTATTTTATGCCACCTGTGTGGTTTATCCCTCTCGTGAGGACCACTCGTTACATGAGTGATCATTAAGTGATTGCTACTCTATGTCAATTCAAATGGTAGAAAAGCGGAGAGAGAGAAAATAAACATAATTGGAATTTTGTCAAGCTGTAGCTGACAAATAAAAATGGCAAGTGATGTTGGGCCTCCATTTAAATTAAGGTTTTCCCAGATAAGATTATTTTAGTGTGTTCATATGGTGAGGTCTGATTTGCTGGAGCATTTATTTGTTATTTGCAACAGGTATGAAGCGGACCTGGGCTGAGGTGCTTTAAAACATTAAATTCTGGGAGAAATCAGTGTACTGGCAACTAATCAGGCTCCTTCAGTCACCAGAATCATCACATCTTTCTCCAGAAGAGATCACATCATCATATTTTCTCACAGGGAGAACAAAACAGGAATAGAAACACCATGGCAATGAGGGAGCTGGAAAACCTCACAAGGAAACTGCTAAAACTGTTCTCAGAGCAACACTTGAATGATATTAAATAAATAAGGCATGTGAGCTACAAGAAATAAAAATAAAGCACAAGCTTACTTAGCAGCACATTCAGTGAACACAGACTCTCCTTGCAGTCTATTTGGAAGCTGAGATAACACTTTAAAATCAAATCAGATAACCCTATCACCAAAAGGTTGGCTGGAAAATCGAGGCAATCACTAGATCCAGAACTATCTCCATTCTGGTTTAACCATTTTGTGAAGTCTCAGCACTCTCTTTTCTCATACAGCATAATTTTACTCTTGATTCTGAAAAAAGAAATTCATGCTGTGTTCCTGCTGACTTAAGGAAAAGAATTACGATTGTCTGAATGTTGGGGGAACCTTCTTTGAGGGTACCAAAAACAACAAATAATTGGCAGTGGAGAAGAAATTTTAAAAGAAGAAAGAGAAAAGATAAAATAATCATCTCTGGTAGAAGTTCAACAAGGATCAAGAATTTCAGCAAAGAGAGGAATATTTTGCAAAATGTATTAAATGCATTTGGTCAATACCTTTATACAGGAGGTTGTTTCCCTCATATTGCTGGCAGGGGAGAACTGAACACATTTGCAGAACTTGAATATTTATGGTTGGTACAATGAGGAGGTGAGATGGAATACAAAAGGTATAATTGCTTAAAAAAGTCATGCGCCAACAACA
>WAAG01068315.1:7212-17217 GCA_013390105.1 Tichodroma muraria | reverse complement strand
GCAAGCTGTGAAGGGAACTTTTTTACTTTACAGTACAGTACGGCACTATGTCAGAGACATATGGTGAAGACTTTCCCAATATGGGGAAACTCGAAAGTACACTCAAGCTTAGACAAATTTTTGACTGAAGCTGATGGTCCTCTTCTGTTTCAGAAGTGAATCAAAATTTTATAGTGACAGTGGATTGAGACTTCTCAGAATTGCAATTTGTTCAGAGCCAAGGGGCTTTTTACCCTCAGCAAATTTTATTGCCTTCAAGTATTTTAAATGTGAGTTGTTTTAGTATCCTGTGCCCTCGGCAAAACTCAGGCTACTGTCTATTATAGTCTCAACCACTTTACCTCGTCAATTTTTTCAAGTGAATATCTTCCCATGGAGAACTTTTTTCCAGCAAATTTGTATTTTCTAATAAAAATCTATGTCACATTATCTGATTCTTGCTAGAACATTGTTTCCAGTCAGCTTCATCCCAGATGATAGTTGTTCGGTCAGGATCCTTAGGATCAAAATGCTTACTACTGCATTTTAAACTCATCTGTGACCCTGAAGTGTACTGAATAGTAAAGAAAGCAACTGAGATGACTTTTGCTTATTTTGTGATTTTATCACATGCAGGAAAGCTTGCAGTGTGACTTTAAAATCTGAAGGTAAAATTCTGTGTAGCAGAAAACGGTATTAATCCTTATCTGTCCACCGGGATTCTTTATTCCTTAATAATTTAGTTAATTTCCTTTGATTTTAGAAAATACTTAACAAAAGCATAAAACTACATAATGGTTTTAGTAATGTTCTTTATCAAAATGCCTATGAAAAGGAAGAGTTGATTTTTGGACTGGGTTTGGTTATTCCTTCATGTTACTAAGTGCAATATATATCTTCATTACAAGTTCAATTTTGATTTTGTGGAATCACTTGTCATATATTATGTAGACATGACACATAAGATTCCTGGCAAACAAAGCATGAGGACACCTGTAGTACAGCAAAATATTTTTTACCTGACAGGTTGACTTTCCCTAATGAAATATTTAGTTTTACTATTAAAGATGTGCTTGAGCCTTTTTATATAACACATTTTATTCTTCCTCACCTTTTAGTTACTTCTCTTTTTAGATCGGTTTCTTATACTCTTTTTTCATACTGAAAAATTGACAATTTTATTAAAAATTACTCTAAAGTTGACCTCCTACGCAGAGAATTGTTTACGGGATTATCATACCATGTCTGGGGGAACATGGTATAAAAAGATTACAAATATCCTGTAGACAACTTACAACTATTTTACATTGGATTTAATCTTTAGGTATTATTTATATTTAATCTTTAGGTCCCTTTGGCAGGTTTCTCACTTGAAGGCAGCATAGAAAACACTATTATTCAGAGACTGGATTTGCCTGATAAATATACCAACTTATAAAATTTGGTGAAATATGTTGCTTCCTCCCTTCTGGTTTAAAGAAGAATCTATGAGAATCTGTTTGTCAAGTACTGTCCAAAAAGCTTTGTTGAGCTGTTATTTTATGGATTGGGTACCTCAGTGAGACGTGAACTGTAGTTGGTTGCTGTAAAGTTATTTATTGTGTGAATACATCAGTCTGAAGGCGAGAGTTGAAAATATTACAGTGTGTGTTAAAGCTTTTGGCTTGCCTCGAACAGGAGCAGCAGCTCCTGCAGCTTTTCCCGGTATAAAGTCCCGAGCCAAACCGCAGCAGCATCTCTTGCAGCTTTTGGCATGGAGTCCGAGCAGGAGAAGCAGCAGCNTTATCTAAAAATGCAAAACAATATTCTACTGTGTTTTAGCTATGACTAGGAAAAGTACTGAACTTTTAACTAGGACTTAGGGTGCTCTCCTTCTACTAAAGCACTTAGAAAAGCATGAAATACATTCTTACTTATTTAACACTAAAACTAACACTTATTTATATGGTTTAATATATTTCAATTTCTCTAAAGGCTTTAACTTAAACTCTACATTCCCTTCTCCCTCTGAGACCCAGAAGGAGTCTGACCTCCTGATTTCCCAACAAGGTTGACTTAATAATGAGGAAGAGACCCTAATGTGCACAAGAATAATTTAGGTACTACTGGGGGATTGTTGTGTTTTTTTTTTTAATGCTAAAATGTCACTTAACTTTTTTTTTCTGGTTTTATTACATCACAAAGATACAGTGCCATTTTATATCCAAACAAAAAGTGTTGGAATTCTGGGCTCAATAATTGAGCATGTGAAAAGGTTTTAGATCTTGTCTGTAGTGACAGAAGCACTGGATTTATTTGAAGTGCCTTTGATATGCATTTGTATCATTTCAGTCTAATATTTTGATTTCAGAGTGATGATTAATTAAGATGAAATTTTGATCAAAATTTGAATGCTATTTGTGAAAAGAAATTGAAGTGGATTTGCAGTAGGATTATATACAGTGGTGAATACACCCTCCTTTTGCACAGTCCTTGTATCACACAAGAGATTTTTCAGGGAGAGTTTTGGCAGTCAACTGACTTTTGTTCTTGAGCTGGAATAGATGAGCTGTGTCACCTTTCCCCAAATTTGTGCCCATTTCATAGAACCAAAGATTTCCATGAAAAATCTGCTCACAGCTTCTTGAAGGGATCTTTGTGTTCTATATATATAAATTGCCTTTATTCTCAGGAGCTATTTGATGATCAGTGGTTTGTGCTTTGTCCATGTTAACTGTAAACATTAACGTGATCTGGATGTTGTTTTGCATTTTTCGTTTTGATCCTTCAGAAATATTCTACTTAAAAAGGAAACTGAATCTGACTGCAACTTAAACGTATAAATACGCAGTTTTAAATTGGAGTTCTGTACAGAGAAATAGTAATTTGTATTAAGCTTGAATGTTTCCTCTTCTCTATAAACACCTATTCTGTATTCTCTATTTGACTCACCTCCAGATCATCAGCTCATTCTGAAGCAGTCTTCTCTCAAAGAAATCCATAAGCATCCTGCTTTGTTACACATCACTTTTTAGTTTTTAGAGTCGTGATAGCCTGTTTCTCATCTCCATATAATTCTTATATATATGATATTTATAAAATCTTAATTTCTCACATAGCAGGAACACTAAACATATTTCAAAATTCATCCTATCATGCCTTGTTTGTAAGAGTGTAAGTCAGATATGTTGGCCTAGGTGGACTCAAATAGAAGCATGACTTTCTGTCACAACTTCCAGAATCACATAATAATGGAGTTCATTATTTTTCTACCAGAGAGGTAAAAGAAATAAATACAGAGTAATAAAGTTACCTGCCAAAGCTTTTCACATTAAGCAAGCTTTGATTGACTGAGCATAAAGGTGTAGGTGTTTGTAAATTGTGAATCTCAGAAAGAGAGAATTTTCTTGTCTCTGTCCTTGGAACAAATGAAAAGATAGAAAGGAAAGAGTTTTTGGAGGGAAGAAAAAGGAAAGGCTAGAATACCTATTTGCCCCAAAAGATCCACTATATATTTTTTTCAACTATAAGAATGGGTGAGAGTCGCAGCAATAAAGCAGCTTTTTCTTGAGGAATGAGAGGGAAATAATTTCTTTTTACCCTGCTACATTTCCATTTTATTTTTCGGAAAGTATAGCAGTATTAGGAAAAGCAATCAGAAAGTTCCAGAATAACTTCTTACTTTTTCCATTACAGAGAGAAGTGCAAGTGTCCTTTGCTCTTTATGCTTTCCTGTTTAAGGACAAGCTATGTGTATTATATTATAATGTTCTAGCAAAATAGCTGTCAATAACAGCTCTTTTCACCTCATGTACTTTCCTTTGTTTTCTCCTCTTCAGAATTACATGCACTCCTATATATTTTGTACTCAGAATATAGTGCATGTCAATATTTCATAAATTCAGTTGTGTAATAGCTTGGAATTCACGGTTTGTAAAACAGATATGTATACTGACATAGGGTACAGAGTTATATGCCTGATGGTAGATGTTATCAGACCTATTCATAAAAAGTATTTTTGCAGTTTAGCCTTGATTTTGTTGATGTTTATCCTTGAAAGTCTGTGTCAGCACCAGCATTAAAGTAAACCTAGTTTTTAATGCTATTTGAGTTCATTTTATGAGACATTATATAAGATGAATTATACATTATTTTATACATACTTGCAATGCTGTCTTTTAAAGTTTAGATTTAATTTAATTTTATTTTTTAGTTTTATTTAACACTTTAATTGTCATGGCCTTGGGGTGTTCTACTGTCTCCTATTTCAGCTTAGGATCTACAGACTTTCTATTTTCTTCCCATTTCTTCACAGGCCTGTAAAACTTAGCTTTTCTGCTTTGTTTACATCTGTTCTTCAGGGAAACTACTTTTTCAACAAGATTGTTTCAGGATAGTTCAACAATAGCAATAGAAAAATAAACAGTGAGTTTGTTTAGATGACTATTTTCTAATGTTGCTCTTATTCTAGAGGGAATGTAGAAATGATAGTCTTTTTGTACATTCCAGCCCCAGTCACTAGTGTTTCTTTTAAGAACTACCATGCTTGAGGGAATTCATCTTGCTTACAAAATTTCATGATCTGAAGAAACAATTCCTCCTGCTATCTCCAAATCTCTTATGTCTTATGATTACTTTTTTAATTTACCTTAGCATGGGAATTCAGGCTGTTCAAGGCCCAGAATTTACACCTGACTGAATGAATGCCAAATTGGATTTTCATGGAATATATTAGGGAAGTTGTGTAAAATAAGGCTCTTGTGGAGAAACAGTAAAGAACGCACAAATCCTTGCTTTACTTTATACTGGAAAATTTATTTGTTTATTTATTTAGGTATCGAAGAGGAAAAGCCCTATTGTTCAATATAAGGCTTCTGGGTTTTATTTTGTTTTGAAAACCAGTTATCTTTTTTGGCTTTCTCATTTTCTTAGAAAAATCAGAAGTTGAACTATTTTCTGCATGATCACTGAATGCTTAGATCAAGTCCACACAGAACCTTTGAATAATACAAACCAAAGTGGAAAGTTCAATTGAAGTCTAGAACAGATAAATGCTTGAAATAACAGCAGGTTAAAATGTGAATGACTGATGTTTTGGTCTTCAATTATTTCCCCTTTCTTATGTTTAAGTTATTGGCAAAGAAATGCTATGTCATATACATAGAAGGATATTCTTACCATTGGAAAAGATTTTCAATAACTTGGCATTGAAAACAAGTCATGGTGGACATGCAGATTATTGCCACACTTGAGATCATAACACAGAGGTCTTTTTTCCAAATGCTTTGGCTAAATCAAGTAAGCAAATGGAACCTGAAGATCTACTATTTTTTAAGCTGTGTTTTGTCTCTTTCCTTAGATGTGAACTTAGGAACCAAAATCACATGCTTATGATTTTTCATAAGTTTTTTTCCTGTCTTTGTATTCTTCCATCAAATCTAAGTTCGTGTTTGGAGAACTGGCTTCCCATGGCTTGGACAGGTATATTTTTCACTGGGTAATAAACTGGGTGGGCAGGCCTGGAGAGTGATGGTGAATGGAGTTACATCCAGTTGGTGGGATGGTCGCTAGTGGGATTCCCCCAGAGCTCAGTATTTGGCCCAGACCTGTTTAGTGTCTTTATTGGTGATCTGGACGAGAGCATTGAGTACACCCTCAGTCAGTTTGCAGATGACACCAAGGAGGGTGGGAGTGTTGATCTGCTGGAGGGGCAGGAAGGCTCTGCAGAGGCCAGTTGTAGGGGCTGGGTTGCAGAAAGGCCAAGTGCTGAGTCCTGTGCTTGTGTCACAACAGCCCCATGCAGTGCTACAGGCTTGTGGCAGAATGGCTGTAAAAGTGCCCAGCAGAAAAGGACCTGGGGGTGCTGCTTGATTGCCAGCTAAACACGAGCCACCGTATGCCCAGGTGGCCAAGAAGGCCAATGGCATCTCATCTTGTATCAAGAATAGTGTGGCCAGAAGGAGCAGGGCAGTGATCATGCCCCTGGACTCAGAACTGGTGAGGTCACACCTCAAATCCCGTGTTTAGTTTTGAGCCCCTCACTACAAGAAAGACTTTGAGATTCTGCACTGTGTCCAGAAAAGGGCAATGGAGCATGAGTCTGATAAGAATTCGCTGAGGGAGTTGGGGGTGTTTAGCCTGGAGAAAAGGAGGTTCAGATGGGACCTTATGGCTGTCTACAATTGCCTGAAAGAATGCTGTAAGTGGGGATTGATTTCTTCCAAGTAAAAAACAATAGGAAAAGAAGAAAAGGCTTCAAGTTGCATCAATGTGAGTGCGTGTTAGATTGGATAGTAGGAAAGATTACTTCACTGAAAGAGTGGTCATCGGAACAAGCTGTCTAGGGACGTGGTAGAGCGACCATACCTGAAAGTGTTCATAAAACATGTACATGTGGCACTTGAGGGGATGGTTTATTGGTGAAGATGGCACTGCAGCATTAATGGTTGGACTCAATGATCCTAAAGGTCTTTTCTAACCTTAACAATTCAATGGCTCTATGCCAAATTGATTTTTAAAAGCATTACACTGCTTTTTCTAAGTTGGTGATTATCCCTCTAGAAGTCTAAACTGGACTGAAGATTATTCCTCCCTCTCACATATTGGAATAAAGAAAATAAACTGAAGGTAGCCAGAATTATCTTACATATGAATTCATATGTGAGAATAAGAGTGTGGCCCTTGCTGTTGACCATTAGATTCTAGGGACTGAACTGAAAACTGGGAAAAAAAGTAATACTTTATTAATCTGCTGTTTCTTAGGTGTGTATTGTCTTTTAAGGTGTCTGTTGGATATTGTTATGAGATTGTGTATTATTTTAAAATAAAAGGAGCTAAATAATCCCTGAGAAATTTTCAAGAAAGATGTTTCATTTTTAAAACACAATATTTATAGATAACATTATTAAAAAAAATCACTCTATTTAGTATACACTTTTTGTCAGTTGTTATACATTTGTTCAGTATGACAGCATGACTTCTCATTTTTACAGTACTCTAGTTAAGCAAATGCCAAAATAAAATGGCAAATAGTCCACTTAGATGGGGAAAAAAAGGAACTTAAACCAAATAAAAGCCAGACCTTGAAAGTCTAAAGAGTTTAGTCATTAGCACTTGGAATGTTTTCTGTGTTAGCTGAAAGAATTTCAGGGTACTGACACAACTTCAGGTGGTTCACTTAACACCTGCTAAATCATTTGCACATTTTTATCTGTTTCAGCTGTTTCAGCTGGCTTCACTGCCTTGGAAAGCTTCAGTTTCTCTTTTATTATAGCACACAGGTATCAAGTTACAGAAAAGTGTGCCTCATTTTGAAAAAAAGTTTGACTTGACTGCGATGCAGAATCCACAGAACTTTTTTTTTTTTTTCCTTGCTGACTTAATTTGTGGTGCTCTTGTGGTGTCCCTGTGAGTGGAATATTACTGTCAAGGCTTCTGTCTATTCAAAAAAAGTTTTTTAAGAAGGGAAATGTGGGAAGGAAAGTCATATAATTCTTGTGGGGATGAGGAAGAGAGAGAAAGATAGAAGTTTAGTATCTGCAGATAGTATCTGCACATTGTCAAGCGTACAAGCCCAGACAAGATCACTCCAATAAAATTATGTTGAAAGAAAAAATAGGCCATATATATTGATGAATATTGTTTAAACTGTCTATTAAATTCAGGAGGAAAATTAAAAATAACTATAAAGTAAATATGTAACATTCTTTAAAGGTACTGAGCTTTCCACCTCTTTTTCAAAAAAGGTGCAAGAGCTCCAGAAATCTTTACAAACACATTATCCATTTTTTTTCTGTTTTCTAGAAATTGCAGTGCTAACAGAATTCTGTGAAATTTGTTTACAAATACTTGTGTAGCAATGCTGTTAAAATGGTTTTTACCTTTAGTTGAGCATTCAAAAAGTAATGAAGGTTAAATTCTGTATGAACTAAGGAATAGGTTTAAAGACTCAACAAGAAGTTTGTCTTAACCAGTATGACTGGAACTACACTAATGCTCAAATTCTTCCAAAATAGCTATGGCAGTTTATGGATTAAACTGCTTTAAAAGTCATTCCTATTCCTATTTTTGCTTTTTTTTTTTTCTAGACTGTAGTACTGTGCTACTTAATCTGCATACAAAACAAAATGGAGACAGTAAAATAAGTTTTGCCATGACTTAAGATGGAGTATACGAATGTTACCTTACAACGCAGTATTGAAAAGAAAATCATACAGTTGTAATTCAGTCATGCTTGTGCATAAGGATAAATGTATAGTGTCAAGAGATAACTGGTTTATGGCAAACAAAGCCAGTTATCTGGGTCATTCCAGCAACTTTGAACTAATGAGTCATTTCACACAGATCTCATATAGGTTTGTTTGATAGTTTTCAAAATGCTGTAAAGGCAGCCTTTAAGAATAGAGGAAAATGTATTGTGGATTACGATTTCAGTAATTCAACTAAACTGTTTATGAGTAAAACAACTGTAAAAAATTAGTTACAAAGGCATTGCTACTTTCAAAGGATTTGTGATGAAATATTTATTTCTGCTTCAATTAATAATTTATGGTTGCCAAGCATAAACAGGCTTTGGTGACCTGGAATGACTTTCAATTCAGTTAAATAAATAAAAAAAAAAAAAGCTCAAAATAGTTATTCCCATGGCAAAGTTTATTTCTCTAGTTATAAATAGTAAATTTATATCTGTGTACCTCATATCTTAGATTTCTTGAAATTACCCAAGAGAGTATGACATGTAGCAAACTCTTTAGCTTTGTTAATGAGCATAAAAGTTAGTCTTACTTTTAGAGACTGCATCTACAACAAATACTATAACAGGGTTTTCATTTTCATTCATTTGAAACATTTCTGCACTTCAGTGGCTAAACAACTGGAACACCAGACAGGGACTTGGTAGCTGTGGTGACCATAGGTTTCAGTTTAACTTTTTGCCATTTCCTGGTGGGAGGAAAAGTGACAGCTGAGCCAGGTGTGTGGAAGTTATGTGTCATTGGGAATGTTCTTGTGGAGGGCATTCTACTGAATAGTTTAAAATTATCTTTTATGTTTTTGTGCAATTAGTTCTGTAGCTTATATTTCTTAAATGCTTAAGGATTATCTATTACTATAGCCCTAGATTAATTCTTATGTAGAATGCTAGTGGGTTTTATCAAATTCTAATATTATCTATGAAAAAAGTAGTATTTTTTTCATGTTTAGAAGGGCAATTTGTCACTACACAGAAGTTATATCAACTAACACAAAAAACATGACAGTTGAAATATCTGACTAGATTTTTTTCTTTCTGTTGTAAGCTAAGTGCTTTCGCATTCGTAAAGATATATATGGTTTTCTCATAAGACAGATTTTCCAGAAGTAGGCAATAGGACTGTTTTTATTTTGAATTCAGTTTGCTTTTGCATATTTATTAGAAGAGAATAATCGATTCTATAGCAAACTACAAAGACTACTGGATATGAAATTGAAACTGTGTTACTCAGGTTTAGCAGCAAAACTATACTTTATTCTTTTTTTTTTTTTTTTTTTCTAGAAAGCTAACATCTAAATTAATGACTCNTTTTTTTTTTTTTTGCCTAGGAATTATATTTAACAGAAATTATTTTTAGTCTGATAACAGACAAAATTTTCAGTTGTCACATTGCTTGACTGAATCATCTCACTTGGGCATTATTTTCTGTGAAAGTAATCACTTATGTATTTATGTGAGCGGACATCTCTGCTTTATCAGGTATTCTTTAATAGACATACATAGATGTACAAATAATTTTAAATGGACTGTTTATGTTGACTATTCTCATATGTCAAGATAAAGATTTTTGATACTTGACTTTTCCATATTTTTTTTTATTTTCATGGAGCAATAGTCTCTCCTAAAACAGGTCTGGAAAAGCATTTTGCCTTTTTGTGTTAATACCACCTTGAATTCAGTGTGATTTTTTTACATTTTTTAGATATTTTGGGTTAATTCTAACATCTTTAGAAGAAACCCCGCAACTTTGCTGAATATATGGAGCAGCTTGGATCAGTCCTGCTCTGGACAAAAAA
>WAAG01068306.1:0-10992 GCA_013390105.1 Tichodroma muraria | reverse complement strand
ATCTGTTCCTACACCCTGGTGTGACCAGAGAACCTTAACTAGATGGGTAAAATTCCTGTTTGTGAGCCCAGTTCCTCTGAACAAGCAGGTGAAAATGGAGAGGAAAAGAGAACATCCTGCTTCTCTGGAGAAGTTTATTTTACTCTTCACTTTAATGACCTGTGCTTATCACTCGGGACTTTGGCACTCATGAGTGATATGACTGAGCCTAAGCAATAAAAAGATGAAGTTAGTAGTTGAGTTGTTTACAAACAGAAGATGTGGAGAAGGAGCAGTTTGCACTCCAAAGGGTCTGAAAGGTGAAACAAACCCAAAAACGGGAGCTAGAACAGAAAAATTGCCGAAGTGCAGATTGTCACAATGTTAGTGCTGCATGTTATCATGATTTATCTTTTAATGTTAAATGTCACACCACAAGGCTTCTCATTTTTCCAGGTGATATTTACCCATGAAACTAATCATCAGAGCCTTTTAGAGGTCCTATCTTGAACCCTTTTGTGGAATGAAAAGGCTAGGGGCAAATTGAAGTGTTCTGCAGGGAACTGGTGGTCGTGAAGGGCCTTGCTGGGCATTGCAGAGTGCTGCAAATTAAGGACAAAAGCAAGAGGCTTGCTTTTTGCACAGACTTGATTTGTTGCAAATGTTGGAGCTGGGAGAAGAGTAGAGGTCTCATAAAAGCTGAAAGCTATATATGCCTTTAATGCGTAAACAGAGCATTTTGCAGTTCTGAAAAGTCGTACATAGGGTGATGCTGCTGTGAGGGCTGCTGGCGACTTCTTTTATCACGTCCCTACTCTTGTACCCCTGCAGTGTCTCCCACTGGCAATTGTGGGTTTGTACATTACTGCATTTGAAGAGGATTTGGTTGTAAAATATAACATGTTAATCATGCTGTGCAACACTCTGATGTTCTTTATAGCTGAGCTCAAGTGATGAAAAGACACTTTATCACATTCTCTACTGGCTTTTTTTCCACAGAATTTAATAACTAAATCGACCATAAATTCAGTGTGGTTTAGTTTTTCTGTTGTAAATCCTCTCTACCCTCCTTTTTTAATAAGCAAATCAAAAGACAGCTCTGATGTAAGTTGTCTCGGACTCATCTTTTTCTACTTCTCATGCTGAAGGGGGCATTAATTTCAAATTTTATTCATGCTACTCTGTTTTTAATTTCATTAACTTTTTCAGTACTCATTCTTTACTTTTAGACTAGAAATTTCCAATGACAAAGTATCCATGGCTTTTTGATTTTATTCAGTGGGTGGAACTTCCTGGACAAATGCATCTTGTGTTTGGCAGTCACACTTTAACTGCCGCTCAGTGACATGCTGTGTTTTTAATTAGATAATATGAAAGGCTGATGTGCTGTTGTGTGTCATGTCGTGGTGTTATCGGTCTCACAGATAAGCACATTCCCACTGATAACATTTGGGAGATGACGTTCATTCAAGGCAGGACAAGTACCCGTCTGTGTGACGGCATTGTGTTGCAAGAGTGTCTTTGCCAAGGGGAAAGCTGTAAAGAACATGTTTACAGAAGTCTAGGATCCTGTCCTGGTGCCTGCCTCCTAATCCCTAGTGAGCAGCATGCAAAATTAACATAAACAGGCCATTGAGAGTAGGTTCTGCAGAACTCATTAGTTCACGACTGGACTGTTTTCAGACTCTGGGAGATAGTGAATGCGGGATGGGGCTTTTTGCCCAGTTGAAGTCCCTGTAGCTGCTGAGCTGTTCTGTGTTCATTCAAATACAGTAATTTAGGAAAATGGAAGTGCGCCTAAAGATTGAGAATAGCTGATTGGTATGAAGGGATGAGCGGATTTAAGGAATTTGGATTTTTTAAAAGATTTTTGGATCGTGTCACAAACGGGATTTTGATAGGATTTGTAGATTTGTTCTTGGCTATGTGTAATTCATGCAGATTTCAGGGAGACAGATTTTGTTGTCTATTGTTTCTATCACTATTTTAGTTCACTAAGCAGAACTGGGAAAGAAAATTACGTAGGATTCCTTACAACTTTTTTTGATGCATTTTATTTGTTTTTAGAATATATTTTCGCTTCTGTTTACTGTGAGGTTACTTAATGGCATTACCACAGTTTAGCTTGGCCTTAGGTGACCTTTGCTGCTGTCCTTAATGTGGCATTTTGGCAGATTAGTAGTGAGTGGCACTAATTAGGCCTTCTTCCTGAAAAGTTTGCAGGGCGTTTGGTCTGATGTCTCAGTCCTGCTTCAAACCTCCCTCTTGTTCAGCAGGGGAGAGTTGGTGCATTACTGTAGGGCTCTCTGCTCTCCACCACTTTTCCAGCAAACCTGCTTTTTTGTGGAGGCGGCCCGCCACAGCATACTGTGATATTCCTGACTGATCTTCTCATTGGCAATACCAGTGATAGGTAAAACCTTAGCAGTCAGGGACAGTGGGAGCTCTGCTCAATATAGCCATTGTGCTTCAGCTAGTGGTAAGCAGGGGGTGCTTCTTAATTAGGAATTAATATTCAGATGCTTCTGGGGAAAAAAAAAAATCACATTCCAGCCTCTTTGGGTCACAAAATGTCAGTCTGATAATGGCACCCACATCTCTGACTTTACTTACTGTCGGGGGAGAAAAAAACAGATTTATCTCTGAATAAACTTAGTTATTTTTGTTTTTTCTCAGTCTGTCCAACTGTAATTAATGTTAAGACACTCTGTAAAACAAGGGATTTATTATAATGCAAGGGTGAGGATGGCTTCTATTGACCTTTCCCTCTGCTGGAGTTTCAGTGTTTTAGTATGTGCTGCTTGCACTGGAAAGAATTTATAATCACAGGGCTGTCAAAGACAACCATTGTTCTCCCTGCTCTGAACATGTGGGTCAGCTACAAGTGCTTTCATATCCCCCAGAGCCAGGAGCTGGCAAAGAGTAAAGAGCACAACTGAATTCTTCTGAGGCATCGGGAAAAGCATTTTGCATATTTTTCATTGCTGATTGCTTGAGAAAGACGTCCCTCTTTCATAACAGGAATTTCTCTTCAAGGTAGACGGAGGCTGGGGCACACTGCTTTATTATTTTGCCGAGCTGAAGCAACAACAACAAGTGCTGTCTGCTGGGGTCCTGGCCAGATACAATAGATGGGCAAGGAGAGGGGGGGATCTTTTGGAAAGCAGCAAACTTAAACCTGATGCAGGCACGATGTTAAAATTGTGATGTATTTGGCTGTGCTATGGACTGTGGACGACAAGTCAAGTTTCAGGTTACTTTCACTTTTGATCAGTTTATTAATTGGTCTATTGGAACTTTTTCTCAGTTCATTGTACTAATCTCATGAGAGTAGTTTCTTCATAAGCAGCGTAAAACTCTGTTTTATTGCAAGCTTACACTTTGTTTTGAAGGGAAGAAGGGGCAAAAAACAAGGAAACCCTTTTTTGTGGAGGAGATTTTTAGTATTTGGGAAGATGCTTTGTTTTCTGATGTGTAATGCATCGCACGAGTATGTCAGTGCCTTCTTTGTGAAGAGGTTCCTGCTGTATTTCCATGTAGGAAACGGAGGATATTGAGAGCCCCAAGCGCAGCATTCGTGACAGCGGCTACATAGACTGCTGGGACTCTGAGCGCAGTGATTCCCTCTCCCCGCCTCGCCACGGCAGAGATGATTCCTTTGACAGTCTGGACTCCTTTGGCTCCCGCTCGCAGCAGACGCCGTCTCCAGATGTAGTGCTCAGAGGGAGTAGTGATGGTAAGTACCAGTCAGAGTGCGGCACATGCATGACATTGTGACATAGAAGTAACGTTTCTGGAATAAATGTGCCATTCGGAAGCTGCACACAGCCTCTGAACCGGGCAAAGCTGATGGGAGAACTTCTCTGTGAATGCTGATCTGTGCTCCCTGAGGTGTAGATGACTTTGCCAACAGCTTACCTGAAGTTTGTCTCAGGACAGTGTAGCATTGGGAAATGAGTTACATCTTTGCAGCGTAATATTATGATGAGAAGAGTGCGTTTCTGGATTTTGGTGTAAGAGGATGTTATGCAGACTCATTTTAGCTTACAAACTAGGCTGAAGCAAGAAATAAAATTACAGGAACAGGGTGTAGTGAATTGTAGTGAATAAAAGGTTTGCTTAAGTATATGCAGGGCAGATAAATGACAGAAATGTCCTGAGAATGTCTGACACTTGACAGAGTTTTGAAATCTGATGTACAGCACTTTATCAAATGTCATATGTGTTTTTATAGCATTTAGAAAACTGGGTAAATTAATACCTCCCAGCATCACAGCTTTGTACACATTTGTGAGAGGACAGGCATACAGAAGGGCTGCCGCTTCTCTGCCTTTCTTTTATGATTCCAAGAGGTTTTCAGAGGCTTGTAAACACAGCATACTGGATGAAGAAGGATTTGCTAGTAACAGGTGTGGAGCATGCACTTAGGTTACCTGTCATGAGCAGGATTCTGGTTTAGGACAAAAGGATGCATGATTGAGGCTCTTTCTGTGCAGTTACATTCCTGATAAACAGATGAATAAGTCAAACTTCATCATCAAATGAAGTTATGTTGCACTCATGAATCACTTCTCCTTAGAAATGTTGTTTATTTAATTTAAAAAGGAAAGGCAGGAAGACTTTTTGGTAGGAACCAGATGTTCACACTGCTTTTGGCAGTGTGAAAGAAACTGGTGCTAATCATAACCGGACACATGAGAGATTTCCTGAGGTGATGGGCAACTCCTTAGAACTGGAAAGCTGGCAGGGAGAGCTGGTATCACAGGAGAATTACGAAAGAGCTCTGGGAAAATCAGGGTTAAGATCTGCTCTGCTGCTCTGATAGTCTGTGGTGTTCAGGCTGTAACTGGTTGACCATCCAGAACCAGCTACTGGGGCTCATTCTCTGAAACAGTCTCATGACCCCTCAGACACTGAGCAGAGCACAGGCTCCACATTATAAAACGTTTTCTGCCTTCACAAATGAGATAAGCATGGTGTTGGCAAATAGGAACACCTCGCATGTCCTAATCGAAAAGTGTTGCTTTATCCTGGGTGCTCAAGGGATGTCCAGTGTCCCTGCTTACTTGGAGCTGGTAGGCAGTTACATATGTCCTGTAGATGCTTCCTGTCAACTTCTGCTGTATTATCAGATGTTAGAAAGGTTTTGTGATTGTTTGCCACAGATTGTTTGCTAAGACGTACTATCTTGTCACATTCCTGAGTCTGTAACAAGCACAAAATAAGATGAAAGCACACAAAGCTTGTTCTTTCTTTTTTCAAATAAAAATTAGTCTTTAACCAGGGTGCGTGCAGATGCTCTGTGCACATGTACGACTTGTCCAGCCAACACTTTCTAATGTATCCCATTTTTCCTGCTTACTACTGCCATAACTTCACAGCTGTCTCCTCCAACAGTTGCAGGTGAGGTGTAACTTGGCTGACCTCTTTTATGTTGAACCTCTTCCTGTGGTCCCAGCAGGCCAATGTTTTACTCAGCTGTGAGTAGCTTTTGATAGAAACAGTATATTGGACTCGATGATCTTAGAGGTCTTTTCCAACCTAAACAATTCTATGATTCTATATGCAAAGTTGGATAGGGGAAAACATTTTGCTTTCATTACTTCTTTCTCCACTCAAATAGGAGCTTTATAAATCAAATAATATTATTGTGAACTAAAACTATGATTCCTTCCATTCCTAGAAGAAAAAAAATCCCAAATGGACGTCATTTAAGTGATCTTAAGGTGATAAGTTTAGGTGGAAGCAGGAAGTAATACTACCTTCACAAATGCCATCTGTGATTAGTCTCACTGTTGCAGAACTGCTCGGGTGTCCCGTGTAGAACCTGTCCCTTAGCAAAACACACAAATCCAGTGGTAGAGTAGAGCAGTTATTTAAACCACAGTAGAATTGCAGACTGAACTGCCTTCAGAGTTGCCAATGAATAAAATCCTCTGCTTGGCCAGCAGTTGTGCATGTCCTTTTAAAAAAGAAGGATTTTTGCATGTCTATAGTGTATAATTGCTTGTTACTAGTTGTGGAAGCTGCTGCTGCTTCTGCTTGGAAATGAAGAACAACAAACTTAAGGTTATAAATGTAGAGCACAGCTGCATCTTCCGTTCGGTACTTTTGCTTCAAGTGCTTTTTTTGCAAATTTGAGCTGAAAATAATTTCATGAGTAAGATATGAATAATTGAAGAAGCTGTTTTTCTTTGAAGTACTCAGCTTGGGGATGCTGGTAGGCACATCAGTAATGAGGGAGAGGAATGTGTTCTAATTCCTCTGCTACTGTGGTTATCTATTTCAGCATTTCTGCCTGCCAGTTCAAGACTGGTTTTCATGTGTTACAAAAATAGACACCAGAGCAAAGTCAAAAGCAATCAGAATAGCAAATAACAGTAAGGGATCTTTTTCTTATCTTTTACTTACTGTGTGCCCTGCTCTGTCTAATGACGTTACAGCCCTTCAAACCTCAGCTATCCTCAGATACCCATGATTCTGAGATGATATCTCCAGTTTTTGTTTAGACATAGATTCAGGGTACCAATTGTGGTGCTAGTTGTCATAAGTTCTTAAGGAAAGTTGTTCAAGAAAAAAATTACTGACAAAAAAGTGTATTGTGATTTTTGTCTAGCATTCATATCCATTGTGTCATGCCTTTTCCAACTGTTCCTTTTCACTCTTCTTCATCTCTCTCCAAGCAAATCATGAATAACTTGATCTACTGCAAAAGCTCTTTGCAAATAACATTCCTATCATATTTAGACCTCTTTTTCTTCCCCCACTTTGAATTATACACAAGCTACTTGTGATTTTTATGACTTCATTGTTTTCAGTTGTTCAGTACGTAGCACAGTGAATTAGCTGTTAATTTACTAGTGTTTTGAATTAACGAAAGGACACAGCCTGAGTGGCTTCCCTTCACCCTAAAAAGGAGAACAGCTAATTGCATATACAAGTGTTGCAAAGGGGTCAAGGACCAGAGACATCCAATTCTCCAAAGCTTAGAGAACATACAAATGCTGATGGTACAAATGGCTGAACACACTCCATTTCACTCTTCAAACAAGGGCCTGTGATAAGGTTACACTGCTGGGAGAAAACTATTTGCATAACTTGTTTGTGAATTATTTTAAAAAGCTCATGATGGTGCAGGGAATCTAGTGAAGGTCTATGAAGTGGCTTCCAAACTGGGTATGAGAGCAGTTCCACACTGCAAATGCTCTTTAGGGTGTTCCTCCTACAATTTGGTAGTTTCAAGTCAGAAACTTGCCCAAGTTTCAGTGTTTTAAAATGGTTGTTAATATCTGGAAGCTTAGTTCATTTGAACAAAATCAAGTGGTCACCCAGATCTGCTAACCTCATATCTTATTCTCTCCAACTCTTGATTTTTCTCTGCCACTTTATTTCTTCACTGTACTGATCTAACATCTAAATCCTGAGATCACTTCCCTCTCTCTTTGCACCTTTCCATCTGGGGATCAAGTCTCTATCTATTTTGCAGTGTGCTAGACTGATTGACTAGGCAGCCAGTGAGACTGGAGAGAGACCACTGAGCCTTCTGGTTCATAGCAGCTGCTGCTCTTCTCAGGTCTTGACCAAAACTGATGCTGTCTGTGTTCAAATTGCTGTGTTAATGTGTATGTAGAAACAGCCACATATTCCTGCCATTCTGTAGCTATACAATATGGAATCTTTTTTTGCTTGTGCTTGGGCTAGACACATATTAGTCTGGGTTCAAGACTGTGAATAAGGTCAGACATGTGCAACTAGGAGTCATCTAGGCTTTAGGTAAACTGCTCTCCTATGTGATTGACAAGTCTGGCTTAGTTTTAAACTAAGTTTTTTTGATGTGGCCTGTGGCTGAAGATTAATTTTTCAGGGAATGATGGAAAAAGTTTACTGTCTGTGTAGATGTTATGGCTAGTACCTTCAGTAACTCATTTTAAAATACAAATGCAGGTAAAAGTGGCTAAATATAATTTTTTGGTGGTGTCTTCTCTGATTTATAGTTTAAAAATAACCCAAACAACTGGATGAAAATGAAAATAAAAAGGATTTTTTTTTCCCCTTCTTCACTAGGGAGAGGAAGTGACTCGGAAACTGACCTGCCACACAGAAAGATGCCAGATGTGAAAAAAGATGATATGTTGGCGAGGCGGACCTCACACGGTGAACCTAAATCAGCTGTGCCTTTTAACCAGTACCTCCCAAACAAGAGTAATCAGACTTTCTATGTACCTGCTCCGCTTCGGAAAAAGAAAGCTGAGCGAGAGGAGTACCGGAAGAGCTGGAGCACAGCGACTTCGCCGCTAGGAGACAGACCTTTCAGGTAAGACTGGCCTCTCACCTTCTCCTTTCCTCAGTGATGATGCTTTAATGCTCGCCCAAGCCTCATTCTGTTCACAAGGTGTAATAAATCTCTTGCTGGTGTGGTACTGATAAGTAGTTTCTAGCAATTGGTGAAACTACTAGAAAAGCAACAAGTGGAAAATCATTGTTGTGATGTCATTATTTACCATACAATGCAATGTATAGCTTATGTTTGACAAGATGTAAGTAATGTGGATGTTGATTCAAACCCAAGGCTGGAAAAAACTTTTCTGGACAATGTATTTCAGTTCTCAAGACAATTACTGAAAAAATATACTTAAAAGTAATGTTTTATATATTTAATCAAAATAAATAATATTTTTGTTATTTTTTTTTGTAAAATAAATTTGTGTGTTGTATTTAATACACCACTATGGTGTATATAGCTGTGACTCTGCGTGTGACTCTGCATGTTGGTTTTGTCAACTAATACTTCACTTTTGATTTGGACTAAGAAGCAACTTCCTTTAAAGAGTATAATTATCTTCCCTGATTATTCATCAGAATTCATCCTTCGGCATCTTGATTTCAGGAAAATGCTTATAAGTGTGTATGTTTTAGGCATGGCGTACATTAAAATACCTTGTGTAATTCAATAGCAAACCCCACCCTGAAACAATAGAGGAAGAACTGAATGAAACATCAGGACTGTGTGAAAAGGAGAAAGCGGGCTCCATGGCTCCTGAAGCAGGCTCCCTTAAAAATCAGTTAGGTGTGAATCAAAGTGAAGAAAGCTCCACAGACCAGTCTCCTTCATGTAGTGCAAAAGAAACATCAGCAGCCATGGGGAAAGATGTGGAAGAGATCAGAAAGTTAAGAAGACTCGAACAAGCTGGTATTAAGGTCATGTCAGCAGCCCAGCGCTATGGCAGGTTAGCCCAGCGGTGTGGGAAATCGTGCACGCTTCACAATTTTACAGTGGGCTGACGTGTGGGCTTCCTTGATCCACTGCAATTTCACATCTCCTAACAAAAACCCGGTCTGCTAAGCACTCACAATTGCTAGTGGAGATCTTGGTCTGAAAAAGCTTGTGATGTGGCAGCTGTGGACTGCAGAGTTGTATGAAACTAACCGCATTTGTGTTGAGAAGTTGTCTTGTCTTACGGCATAATGTAAACAGGCACCAGGAAAACTACCACAGAGACTACTTGTCACCTTCCACTTAATGCTTTCTTGTACTTAATAATAATATATAGAAATCTACATTAAAAATGCCTAGTCTAGATAAAAGTTTCAGAAATTTATATTACTTGTTGCTGGTGGGATGGTTTAGTTTACTGAACCATACGTTTTAGGTGGGTAATATTTTCAGCTGTGTTAATAAATGATACATTTATTTTTAATGGCAGGAACTATAAAAGCACAGTGCTTGTTAACACATGTACCAGTTAAAGTATGGAGGCATAGTTCAGCAGACATAATTTGACTGACTTTAGAATGGAATATATGTAATTATTCACTTATTACCTGTGTTATTTATCTTTGGATGTTGTTCAGTTTGGATATTTCTTATTTTTTAACTTGAGAGCTGAATGATGGCTAGGTTCACAGCCCATGCCTTCCCATCATCTCAATCACTTCTACTCATGGTTCTACTCACTCTCTTCTACTGCAAAGTAGAGTTTTAGCTAACATGTCAGAAGATTAGGCACTTACAAATGATCAAAATTATTTGGCTAAAGGGTAAATGTCCAAATGTCCTCTTGTCCAAAATATTTTGGTTTGGGTTGTAGGGTAAAATCCTAACAGTGAGTAGCTTAGCAGATGCTGGTCTACAGCATCTGGGCTTTCAAATGTAGTGGGAAGAAATGCAGCTCATGTGTGGTACAGTTTATTCATAAGTGCAGTGGAGCTGGTGTGCAGCCATATACACAGGTGCCGTACACAGATTAAATAGTTACAGAATATATGCTGTCACATGTCCTCTTCTCAAGTCTACTTCACTGTGGTAAAGCTGTACTGAACCAGTGTTTATGTTTGGTTGGGGGGTATTACTTTCGTCAAAGCCCAGTACTAAGGATGAGGAGCTATCTGGGATAAATTAGTTCTTCAGCCTCACTTAGTGTGCTAGTTGATTAGGAATCCATAAGCCAGAGGGATATTAGCATAATCCTATTCCGAGTCCAAGGCTGTCATATTAATGGTAGTAACGTAGTAATATGTAGTAAAATGTAGTCATTGGTTGTGTTTAGCAGTGCAGTATATAACAAATTGCTCTGTTTGCATTTGAAGGATGCTCACCATGTTGAGAGACCCTTTTCCAACTCTGAGCTTGATCTACTGTTTTGATGTCCACAAAGGAAGGATATGTGAACAAACATACAGTCCTTTCCTTGGACAATCTCTTGTCCTTGCAGGCCTTACGGAGAAGGGAGGAGGAATAACAAGTAATTTTTCTTCCTTGCTCTCAGTGGAAGCAACTTGTGGAATTTGGCAGCTGGAAGAAGGAGGAGATGATAGTTTTCTGTCCCAGCTAAGGGTCAAAGAGCAGAGCTTTGTAAGCCAAGTGTCACTGTAGTGAAGTAGGAGCCTGTTTCTGGGGATTGTAGGAAGACACAGTGGAAAAGGCACTGAGGACAGAAGTCTGTTAAGAAAATTCTTTGTATGTGAAAGTGGAAGAATAGTGGGAGAGGAGAAGGGAAAAATTTGGTATCGACA
>WAAG01068294.1:0-22897 GCA_013390105.1 Tichodroma muraria | reverse complement strand
GGGGGGCCCGAGGGGCTGGGGCTATGCCAGCCGGGAACTGCACAGCCGCGCCGAGTCCGGCGCAGGAGCGCCAGGCCGGCACAGCCACCCCGGGCCCTGCCCGTCCGCGGGGCCGGGTGCCGAGTGCCGAGCGCGGGCAGTGCCAGCGGGGCTGCGGCCTCGTGCTCCGGCCTCGGAGGAAACGGGGAATTCTGCACGTGTGTAGAGAAAGGAGAAAAGTACACGTGTGTGTGGAGAGAGAGCGCGCACGTATCCGGGGCGTGTGATTGCAGTAGGAAAGCCATGATTGTGAGAGGCTTCCCATCTGCTATGATCTCTTATCTGTGGCAGCATGGGTTCTGCGGGCGCGGCACCACCCGCGGTCGTACCCAGCTGCGCCAAGCGCAGCTTGTGCCTTGTGGCCTCATGAATACGGGCAATGCGGAAAAGGGGTACCGCCTCAGCCCAAAACCTCGAATTGTTGCCAGCTGGGCAGCAACTCGTGAATGGGCAGTGGCTGTGTAAGACTGTGGTTAGACAGAAAATAAATGCTAAGTGCCTTAATTCACAGAATCACAAAATGGTTTGGGTTGGAAGGTACCTTTAAAGATAATCTATCCTAATACCCCTCCAATTACAGGGTCATTTTCACCTAGATCGAGTTGCTCACAGCCCTGTCGAGCCTGACCCTTAATGTTTCCAGGGTTGGGGCATCCACCTCGGGTCAACCTGTGCCGGTGTTTTGTCACCCTGATTGTAAAAATTTCTTCTTTATATTTAGTGTTAATCTACTCTTTTGTAATTCAAAACCATTAGTCCTTGTCCTATCACAATAGGCCCTGCTAAAAAGCCTGTCCCCATCTTTCTTATAAGCCCCTTTAGGTACTGGAAGGCTGCTCTAAGGTCTCCTTCTCTTCTCCAGGCTGAACAACCTCAACGCTTACAGAAGAGCTGCTCTGGCACTGTGATCATCTCTGTCACCCAGATGCCTTGGTTCAAGTTTGTCTTGTGAGAGGTCATTTTTCTCAGTGCTGAGTAGATTGTGGTTCACATCACAAAACAATTACATATGTCACAGATAAGCATAGATAGAATGTAATTCCACAGTGCATTTAATAACAAGATTTTGAAGGCAGTAAGTTGGCTGTGGCAAGCTTTGCAGCACAATTTCTGGTTGAACTAGGCATACCTATTGGACAGGGACAGGTCAGGTCATCTGTCAAGGGTATAAATTAAATTGTACCCAGGGTCCTTAAAAATAAGGATGTGAAATAGTTGGAGCTGTCCCTTAACCAAAGTGTTGACCTTTTGTGCTTTGAACGCTGTGGATGCCATCCTCTGGGAAAACTGGTGGTCCAGTAAAAGTTCTCTAGAGTGATAATGTCAGGAACATCTGCATTGCAGCCTGTCTCTGCAGATGGTTTGAGATAAATGCTTTAGGATGGTGTGGTACCTGTGCCAGAGNTTTTTTTCCCAAATGATACAGAGCAGGCATGTAAAGATTAGAGGCAAAAGAAAATATTAAGAGCCATTTTTGAGGAATAAAGGGTCTGTAAAAAAAGGAAAGGTTAGCAAGGCACCTATGATTATATGTTATGTCTTGAAAAAAATCCTAATATTTTTGTGGTTTCTTGCAACAGATTTCACTCTTTAAAAAGATATTCACAAAATTAAATTCAGAGAACTGGGAGAAACAAGATCTTGCAGGTGTGCTTGGACTTCTTAACCTAAGATTTTAGTGTTCCTTTCTCCCAAAGCTCTGACTTCTCTCCAGAAGGGTTTCCTTTTCTTTCACATCTCTTATGGTATTTGCCTTTAAGTTCCAGTCTTGGTTCTACAAGTTAGGGTCATGCCACTCATATCCTTACAGCCACGGTGATAATCTTCCTTGGGCGCACCTGCGCACCTGAAGGAAGGGATTGAAGATTACTGAGGGTCCGAAGCGTAAGGCTCTGGAACAACCCTCTGATGAGAATGGGAGCAAGACACCTGTGGATTTACCAGGCTTGATCAGCATGTGTGGAATTATGAAAAAATTGTATTAAATGTCTGCCTAAAGGGGAAATGGACTTGATGGCACATGAGATCCCCTCGTCCTGTTTTTTTCACAGGGAGTTGGTAGTGGCCATTCTCTGTTTATACCTCCCAAAGTGTTGAAAGCAGGATAAAACCTGTTCTTTTCAGAGTCTGAGCTGAAACTCAAACTCTGAAAAAAGCTGCTGTTTGAGTTTGAAACCTCTCCCATATCAAGGTCATGTCATTAAAAGGAGGATGAAGAAAACCCGTTTGCACATGTTAAGTACTCTGGCTGTGGTGGAAAAAAGCACTTAAACAATCTGTGTACTCCCACTGATCTCAGAATGAGACGAGATTTACATTTAAGCTTACTAAAATGTGTTGATAGATTGCTGTCTTACATGATCTAACTCTAGTAGCACTGAATTTAATATCAAGCTTTCCTCAATCTCAATGCTCATAAGAAACGTGACAGTCATGGCTTCTGTGAGTTCACAGAGTTATTTTGGTTGGCTCTGCTCTTCTCTTTGTACTGTGTTTTGAGCTGTAGGAAATGGCAGTGATTTGAAAGGTAGACATACAGTGAGGCTGAAAAAAAGAGCACTTGCAAGGTATGCACTTTGCATAATGTTGACATCCCTCAGTTGAAAGATATTCCCATGTATCTCTAAATGAGAGAAAAAACCCCAGTAAAATCAATGCAGCAAAAAACAGAAAAAAAGCAGGCCTCTTGTGAGCGGGGAAAATGCTGAAAGACAAAAATGGGTTTTATCTGCAGAATATTATGTTAATTTAATAGCATTAGTTTGAGGTTCATATGTGATTAAATATGGCATGGGATGGAGTTCAAAAGAGCAACAAGAAAGACATTCTGGCTGATGCTGTACTCTCAAGACTTCTGCAAGTAATTAAAAAAGGAAAAAATTAATAAATGGAATCCAAGATGAAATCCAAATATATATCACTCTTCAGTGTCTAAATGGAGAAGATGGGCAGCAGTTTTTCTTTTCCCAGTGATTAAATACCTGACTGAATGCTGATTGTTGTATTTAAATTGGTGATATTAAGTGATTCTGTGAAAATGTGGCAAGAGAAACACTGCTGTATTCATCCTGTTATACAGCTTCTGAAGCAGGGAAAGCTTAGCATGTGTAAAGGGAAATCTCTTAAATCCTTCCCCCCTTCCTCCCACTGCACTCAGGCAGTGTTCCTCCTGTCTTGAGGAACAATGAGGAAGGTTCAGTTTTGGTGAAAGGCTTGATAGTGGCAGGATGTCATTGCCACGGTGGCACTGAAGTTATGTAAGCAGGGTACTGAAGCAGATTAGAAGTGGTTATGGAGGTTCTGTGTGGTGATAAAATTACCTCACTGCAATTTAAATGACCGAACATAAAAATATCTTGGAAAAATTAGTGTAATATATTTTAGCAAGATACCTGTCACCATTTCCTGGAACAGATGGAGCAGATGTTCAATATTGTGCTGGTGAAACCAGCAGTTGGTTTTATCTTCCTCATGGTTTACAGGGACATTTTAACAAATATATTGCATTGCTCATCATGCATGACAAAAAATCTATAGAATAGGAAACTTTGCTGGAGGAAGGAAGGTAGAAAACATCTATTTTGTGAGAGGGATTGGAACAGAATGTAATTAAAATTAACAATTAGAGAAGGCTTCTTCTCTTAGGCTCTTGCTAAGGCCAGATTGGTGGAGTCAGCTCTGTGTGTGCTGACTGCAAAGGGTCCTTGAAGAAAAAGTGTGTCAGGCTGAGAAGTGCTGGGTGGTGCCATTTGCTTTAAAAGGAGCTGCATCCTGTCTTCTGACTGCTGCTTGTGTTGTCAGCTAGTGGAAGCAGTATGACTGAGTAAACATAAACATAGACTTTGTAAAATCTGCCACTTTATACTCTAGAAGCATCATAGATATGTTTATTCCTGCAGCCTACCTTTGGGGAATGCATTAGTGTTTAGAGATGAATTTATGTTTTTCCTCTGCAAACACACCTGCCATAGAAAATTTCTGCTTCATTTCTTTCCCTTTCTCCTCCAGGCAGCTCTGCTTCCTATGTCATTGGTGTCAGAAGCCCTGCAGGGCCTGTGTGATAGGAACAGGGCAGGGCACATTACTGATGTGTTTGACTGAGCATGGCAACGAAGGGTGGTTGGTGCTGCTAGTCACTGAGTGAGGGGGGAGTATGGTCTCTAAAGCACCTCCTGTTCCAAGCTTTCTTCTGCCTCTGTAAGTGCTGACAGAATCTACAAGTTTGGGAACGAAAACAAACATTGTGAAACCACCTTCTTGAGTTGGCTGATCATGTAGTCCTTGCAAGACCCCATCAGTTTTCCTTTGGCTGTCACCTGGGGGTGGGTTACAAGTGTGCTTATGCTCTATGTCGTTTTTTCTTCCTTTAACAAGTATGTATTCAAAGAAAGTGCCCAAAACATCTCTGTGCACTAGCGCAATTTTTGGACAGCTGTATTAACGAGGACAGAGAAAGTCAGTGCTGAACAGCACCTGTTAGACATATGCTGTTCTCTACAAGTCAGTGAACTGTGAAGGACAGTTGAGGAATTGCACTGGAAAGCCAGTGCTGGATGTCTGGACCCACTGTTGGCAGCATGCTGCTGCAGTGCCCTGAGACCATCACAGCCAGGAGCTCGCTAGCCAAAATCACGTAGCTGGCTTTGTCTGGTGGTGCTGACCAAGACAGACCTTCACCCACAGAGCAGTAACCCCACCATGTCAAGTGTAGTCAGTGATCTCCATCAGTGACATTCACAGGGGTTCTCCTGCCCTCGGGGTCCCACCCTTGGTTCTGCCTTCTCAGATCTGAACTGAGCCTGGAGCGCTCTGGTCCGAGCCTTGAGCTCAGTCAGCCTTTGGGAAAAGGTGGAAAATCTGTCACCTCTCTGCTCAGACAAAGGAAAGCTGTGTCTTGTCCTCACTGGTGCCTGAACCACAGCATCATGCATGGAAAGAAGCCCTGGGGCAGCCTAATTTCATATTCTCTGAATATGAATGGGGACAGATGTTGCTGATGTTTATTGGTGACACCTGGGGGATGCCTCTTCTGTGAGTAGCCACTAAAGCCTTGCTGAAGTTATGGGTGTGCTACATGCCTTGCATTTGGGCAGTGAAGGAAAATGCAATATTTAGCTATTTTCAAAAAATAGGCCCTACTTTCTGAAGCATGAGTGATCCCATGATCTGTGTAGGAGAGAAGTTATTCCCAGGATGGTGGAATAACAAGGTCATAAAGAACTCCCAACTACTTTTGTTATGCTGGCCCGCCTGTGCCTCTTCACTTTTATCTTGCAAAGCTTTTTATATTATCTATTTTCTAGCAGTGTTCCATACCTAAATTTGCTTTTTTCTTCTATTTGTACTTATGAAAGGGAAAATTGGCTTATAATGAGAAATATTTATGCACCTTGATGTGTCAGTCGCTTTTACATTGCTCACTAGATGGCAGTACGATGCTTGTTATACAGATTGAAAGAACTGAAGTCATCTATTCTCCAAGTGTCTGAAATTCCCTAGAATCTGGGGATCTGGTATTTTCTTCTCTAAAATACAAGGTCCACAAGTGTAGGAAATGAAGTTGAAATCTATATTCAGTCCTCACAAACAACCCCAGTTCCTGTGAACTTGTTACAACAATCAAGCTTATATAATTTTTCAGTAAAAAGCTTACTCTATTGAATAAACTCTGAGAGTGAAGATGCTGGTGATGCTACAGTAGTCTCTTAAAAATGAAGAAAAAAACCCTATAAAAGTTCTGGTGAAAGACGTGAAAATGTGTAACAGAAAATAAATTTTAACCTGGTCACTATGGAGTACTGAAATCAATACTGGATTTTGGTTTCTGCTTCATTTTTTGCTAGCTACACACAGTTTTCTGGGAGTTTAGGAAGCAGTCCAGAAATCTGTCATCTCTACTTTAACTAATTGTGGAGTGGAGTGCACAGGCCCTGATTCTTCTCTGCTCTTTCAGAAATCTCTGTGCTCCATTTAGAATTGCTGTAAATAAATGAAGACTTAACCTGTTTTGTGGTAACATTCTCACCTATCCCAGTTCAATTTTGCAAATATTTCAGAGATTCAACTATTTCAGCTTGCCTGCTTGGTCTAATGCAAGGACCTAGAGGTTTCCTTACAAAGCAAAATTTCTTAGTAATTGGAAGTGAAATGGACCCACTATTTGTGTTCCTTGGACCATAGGTATATGTCTTAGGTCTCCTTCAGATAAATCCAATAGTCTAATTTATCACATAATTTGTGTAGTAAACTGCAAATTACTTTGGGTTAATAATAAAATAACTCCTGTTGGAGTCAAAGCTCACTCTCTGCTTTGATTTGTCAACTTTCTAAGTGGCCTTGGGAAGCCATGCCTCTGTGAAAAAGTAAATATTTGATCAACCACAACTAAACTTGAAATCTAGTGCTGTTGTTTTCCCATGATTAAAGGAAAAGAAATCCGTGGTACATAGATATGAATTTTATTTATTATTGCATGTTAACTTATTTTTAAGAAAGGCATCATTCTTAGAAGTTTGGAGAAGTTTGAAAGTTTACAAATTTTCAAGTGAAAGTATAGGGATTTCAAGATACTATAGGTACTATAGGTAGTACACTTAAAGTATGTTACCTGTGTGCAAAGCATTTATATGTTTGTACCCTACAATCTCATTCAGCATTACAGAATCAAAATATGGACGAACATCTTTAGATAATACTGATACTTGCTACAGTTGAGTGCAGCTGCTTTTCTTTTTTCTGCTGCTCTTGAAGCCTCAAATAAAGTACAGTGAGCAACTTGCACACTTAAATCATAATGCAAGAATGAGAATCAGAATAGTCTGACTGTTTTCCTCAGTATGGGGTCTAAAGTAATGAAAAGGGGAATGGGTTGGTTCATACCATCGTGTAATCTGAAAATAAAATATCACTTCTGCCTGAGCACAGTTAATGCTCCCTGTGTCATTCCAGGCATGACCCAAAGCCTGTCCCTGGACATAGGGATGAGTGTATCTGAAACACTCCACAACTGCAGCTGTCTTGTCAAAATTTGTGTCATCTCTGTCATGCACTGTGTGGGAGGTGCTGCAAAATATTTGCCCCTATTTTAAAAAAAGATTAAAAAACTTTCTAAGATTTTGAAGATGGTAAATGTTGCTGAGATATATAAAATGATGTGTTGACCTTCTGCACAAGTAGCTGTTGCAAGGGATTATTCCTCAAGCCTACGCTTTGAAATAGTTGCTGTGAGCAGCTATTGAGTGAGCTGAAGTTGCTTGTTAAGAAAGCTGATAACGCAGAATAGTTCATGGAGCAGAGTTCCTCTCTTGGACCTGGGTGTTGATTTCTGAGAAGTTTTCTGCCAGATGGTATTTTTAATGGAAATGAAACAAACAGCACTAAAAAAAACCAACAACAAAAAGTCAGATCCTGTATCTCCTGATCATCCTGTAGGAAAGCAGACTTCGAGGTCATTTGCAACATTTGCTGCCATTTCTCAGAGGCCTGACGTGATGCTTTTTGTCCTGGTGAGTCTGCAGCCACATTACCAACAGACTGGAGCCTCTTAGTGTTTAGCAAGAAAGAATTAATTTTAAAAATGCCTCATTAAAAATACCTGATGTAATCTCTAGTCATTTCATTTTTGTTACGCATTTGGTCAGTTTTCTTACTAGAAAGCCATCTATAAACTGTTGTGGCAAGTTGGCATTGATACTGAAAGGCTTGGCTGGGCCCTGAGCTTTGTGCTCTGCTCCTCCCCAGGCAGCAGCAGTACACCTTGAGAGTCACCTGCTTGCTGTGCCTGTTGCCTGGACATACTTGAGTAGGTCACCACAGCAAACCACTGTTTATATTTACCAAATTGTTTGTTAAGGGTCAGTAGTTCATTATAATCCCAAGCCACTTTGTGCTTCAGTGCATTCACGTTCCCATCTTGGTGCTCCTGGGTGCTTCTGATAAAGGCAGGAGAACTGCTGCAGGGTTGTTATTGTGGAGGGAGGGATAGACTGTCACCAATATGTCCTGCCTCACAGGGGGACAAAAAATTGCAAATAAAGAGCAAGCAGAAGGCTCCAGATGACAGAACATATAGCCTGGTCAGTAAATGTACTAAATCCTTCTGCACCCACTCAAAGAAAACAGAAGTCTGTCCTGTCTGGAGCTACAGGGGCTGTCTGTTTTTCAGAAGCTGTAAACATTTTGCTTTTGGCCTGAACATTCCTGGTGTGAAGCCTGCCACAATGGAGGAGCGTGAGTTCTGCTGGGCAGCAGTGATTGCTTCCCAGCAGACCAGCCAAAATGCTCCCTCTTTCCTCACTCCCCAGAGTGAGCCAGATAACAGCCCCAAGCCTGGAAGGAAGAAATGGTGAGTCCTGTGCCTTGAGCTTTTGTGCAGTGTTGCTAAACTCAGATGCTGAGAGGTTGGAAGATGGAAAGCAGTAGCAGTAAGAGACTTGGAGATCTTTGGACCTGTCTGTGTGTGCATGTAGGATTCTCACGTCTGGTTTTCCATGGAGGCCTCAGACAGCCATTGTTTTAAATGAAAGATGAGCTTCCATGAAAGACTTTGGGAAAACAAGCAAATACTGCAATGTTCCTGAACAACTGTGCCCAGCCTTTGGGTGGCTGAAAGCAGAAGAGCGAGGAGGAACCTTTTGCCTTGGGTCAGATTTAGTTGTGGTCCTTACACGAGGTTTGTGTGAGGGCAGAGTGTGTGGGGTCTGAACAGCTGCCCTGCCATGCCTGCAGGCTTCTCCTGCTGTGGGCTGGCTGAGGGAGAGGCCAGCAGCTCCTTCCACCCTCCCTTCCCCAGCAGAAAACTGCTGCTGAGAGATGCAGCGGGGTCAGGACTGTTTTCGGAGCCTGGTTGGAGAAGAGGTCACAGGCATCAGCAGGAGGAGTCTGGCATTACCCTGCTCCCACTCAGCCCAGTGGATGCTGCTGCTCTGGTTAAATACCTCAAACAGCTGGACCAGGCTTGGATTTGGAAGAACATCATCTCTGAAAGGTTGACTCAGGCACCTGAGGAAATTAGTGTGGAATAAAGACTTGGGAAAACTGAACAGAATCTGAGCATCAGCAATGCATCAAGAGACACAAATATTGCTAAAATATATGAAATGAAAAAATTAGTGGAAAAAATTAAATGTTTAGTGAAGCATACAGAGCTGTAAACATTGCTATAGTTATTAGGTTTTAATTAGTTGGAAACTGTTCATTCAACAGTTTCTGTGCAGTGATTGTCCTAATGTGGTTGGGTTTGGGATCTATAATTTCTGAATTTTCCTTTCTTTATGAGTTCTAAGTCCTGGCATATTCATTGTACGTGTGTCCTTCTGGCTTCTGGAGTGCTGTGAAAGGAGATTTTTGTACACAAATTTTGCAGTAAATTATACCAGTGACTGCCTAGTGGTACTTACTGTGGCCCCAGGGACTTGAGTGGTCCTGCTTAAAAGACATTTCATGTAAAAAAAAAATATTTGAGGATGTTTCACAACAGGAAAGTTGTGCCACCTTAACTCTTTCACCTTTCAATATTAAAAAGACTGAGACACTCAGGGCCTGTGTTTCTTACAATGCTCTGTGAGCTCATGTAGCCTCTATATGTACATGTATGCACACAGACACCTAAATGTGTCAGTGAAAAAACTCAAATTAAGTATTTTTGTTCCTGAAAGGTTCCACCTCCTCAGTTGAGAATACTCTATTGATCTTAACATGCTTCATAATATCTATTTTCAGGGTCAGGAGCATTTTTAATCCCTGGTCTCGCTTCACATGAGTGAATACAGATCTACCTGTTAACTAGAGCATTGGTACCTGGAATTAAAAAGGCATATTTGGGGTAACACTCTGTGTCTGTTTTCCTATTCCTTGTTTGGAAGTCTTTATCTTTGCTATCTTATCTGATGCCTTCTGGAAACAATTTTCCCTTAACACCACTTCATAAATTTTAGCATACACTAGACTGGAGGTTCTGGGCCATTTCTCACATTTTGTAATGAATTTTCTGATTGAATTCTTTTACAGATAGCACCTCATACATGCAAAGCAGTGCCTAAGATCCTGGTGGATTTTTTACTGATTTTATGTATACCTCTCTAAGAACTTGTGATATATTCTGAAAAGCTAAGATGCCACTGAAATGTGCACATTTATGTTTTCCAAGGCATTAAATGAAAAATCTGAAAAGGGATAAGGATAAGGTAAGGATAAGCCTATTAACATAAATCCAGGTAAAATTAGAAACCAAGTGTGTTTGCTTAGTTAAATTTTATTCGGAATAACACAACAATTTGAAATAACTACCAGATCTGTTGTCAAATAGCTGAACGTTATTAGAGAAACTCTGTCACTTACATTGATTTAATGAATGCCTCAGGCTTTACATGAGTAGCCATAACACTAAGATAATTAATCTCTGATTCTAAAAAGAAGCACCGGTATAGTTCTGTGGGTCCTCACTGGGCAACCCACATGAATTTTAATTTGGAGTTTTGTTAAACCTTCTTTAAAGATAGTATTATCATGTTATGTTCTTCAGGGATGACTGAACCTGGAGGAGAAGGGCAGGGGCCTCTCCCCCTCCATGAGCTCCAGAAAGGCCTGGGTTCACAAGGAAGGTACAGCCTGGCTGCAGGAGAGGTCTGGCTGCTGAAGGAAAGGTTATTCTGTGGGGATGTTTGGGCGCTGAAGGTGTGGAAGAAATTCACAGAACCGAGCAGCTGCAGAAAAAATCAGGACTGTTAGTGGAGAAAGAGTCATGATGAGAGGGATTCTGCTGCTGTAAAGCAGCACTAGTGGCTGCGTGTTGAAGGCTCTAAACTGGGAATCCCTGGAGAAGAAGCAGTGCTTGGCATCGTTCAGAAGGGCAGGCAGGGCCTTGTTTGCATGGTTAGGGCTGGAGGGACTTTTGGTCATTGCAACCACTGCACACTCAGATTCAGCCAACTTTCAGTAGCAGAGCAGGAACTCCTGCACCTCTGCCCCACACATCTACTGTACCACAGAAAGGGAAAATAGCAATTTGTCACCTGTATTTAAACAGGACTTTGGAAACATATCAATGTGGCTTTTGTCAAGAGAAATCGTGTCTGAGAGAAATCCACTGCTCTTTGTCTGAAGCACTGACATGAGTGTGGATTAGGGTGATTTGGTTTGTACAGTGTGCTCAGATTTTCCTAAAGCTTTTGATAAGCTCCTCAGTTGGAAGATCCTAAAGAAGCAAAACAGTAGCAGGATGAAAGGAAAGTTCCCTGCTGGAAATGATGTGAGGAGTAGGAATAGACAGTCAGGTATTTTAGTGGGAGATAACAAGTGGAATCCCACAGGGATTTGCACTGAGTTCTGTGATGTCTGGCATATTCATAAGTGGCCTGGAAAATGTCCTAAATAATACTGGATGCTTCTTTGATTGAGTTATTCAGGGTAGGAAAAATAAAAATCTGCTTTTAAAAATGTGGTGAATGGCGTTGCAGTAAAATGGCAGCCTGCATTTGGTGCCAATAACCACAAGATAACACTCATGGGAAAAAATAAACCTGACTGTACCATGCTGAAATGGGCTGTAAACTACCTATTGTGACTCAGGGAAGAGAGCTCAAATTAGCTGTCAGTAATTCTAAGAAACGGCTGAAGGCAGAGCAATGCTCAAAAGCAAATGGATTGTCAGAAATTGCTAGGGAAGACACAGCAAACAGAATAATTATTTTGCTGTGCATTCGCCTCTCGATTACTGTGCGCTGTTCTGGTCTCCACGTCTAAGAAAAGGAATGCCAGTGTTCAAAGAGGACAGAGAAACCGGACGAGTGTTCTCATAAACAAAGAACAGCTTCTGAATTGAGATTGATTAGATAGACTCTTTAGATTGGAAAAGGGAAGGTGGAAAGGCATGCGATAGCAGTGTTTAAAATCATGAGTGGCACAGAGAAAATAAGTAGCAAATGATTGTTTGCGTTTCTCCCAGAACAAGAACAAGGGACATCAGGTGGAATTACTGGGTAGTGGCTTAAGCAAACAACAGCAAACTTGGTCCTTGTGGTGTGTGATTAAACTGGAACCAGTCTTACAGTATCTGCTGGGTGTCAAGAGGTTAGATGGGCTCAAAACCAATCAGGCAAATTAACGGAAAAAGAAAATCTATCAGGGACTAATAGGCAAGAAGATGACCTTTGTGCCTGAGGAGCTGCCTGTGTGGCAGGCTCTGGATGTGGGGAGGAGAGAGTGGAGAAAATGACTGCATGGTTACGCCTTTTAAAAATCGTTTGCCTTGGTATCTGCTGCTGGCTCCTGTCAGTGGTGGAATACTGAGCTAAGTGGACCTTTGATCTGATCTGGTAGAATTCTTCTGCATAATGTTTCTGTTTAATGTTTTTTTATGTTTTTGCACATAAAATAGCTCAGAGACCCACAGGGTCCCAAGGTTTGATCCTTACTTAAATAATTTAGATGCAGCCTGGATGTCCACTCAGAGTCTTGAAAGAGAACATGTTTGGAAGGTCTCATTGATCCAGCCACCTGAGAAGGTGAGAGCCCTGGGGACTACAGTAATGAACCAGAGGCACCCATGCCTCTGGGTACGGAACTTGGTTCCCTGTGGGATAAGTAAGTAAAATGAATACCAGTACTGCATTGGGTTTTCCTTCATCCTGTAATTCAATAATTTGTAGTTGCCTGAAGAGTACCTTTTGCATTGTACAGTTTATTGTTCTGCTTTCTGAGCTTGTGTCTAACATGGATGTGCAGAAGGAAGCCAACATATTGCCATTGGTTAGAGAATGCCCCTTTAAAGCAGTGACAAAATTGCTTTGTAGCGGGAAGTGTGACCATGAGAACTGCATTTTGAAACCAGGAGAATGTCGAACTAGAGTTAAATTGAATGTCTGTTTCTTCAAGGAGGGTAAATTTAATCATCTGCTCAAAATCAAATTAAGGGGGAAATCAGTTTGGAAAAACACAAGAATTACAATATAGCTAATGACCTGAGGTAATACTGGCAAGAAATTTGCTTTCACATTATAAAATGAAAAATTGTTTCTCTAAGAGGGAACTACTTGTAGCTCATGATTGCCTACGGTAGTTCAGAGCCCGGTGTTTCCTTGAGAGAACAATTAAAATGTGCCGCCCTTCCACCATTTATTTCCCCTCTATTACAGTAGTAATACCAACAGTTATTATACTGTGATCAAGCCTGCCAGTGTTTCTATATCATAGTATTATTTTCTAACTTGGAGTTAAGCTGGAAATGTTTTCCCAGCCCAGCCTTAAACATCCTCTTGCAGCTGGTGGTCCATGAGTGATCCACAAGTGTCATATCTTTTGCAGAAACACAGGCTCTCCTACAGCATCAGTCTTTAGAGGAACTGTCTCTACAGCTGGGAATAGAAAGTGCATCCTGAATTTGACTGAGTCTTGCTGCAGAGAGGGATTTGGATTTTAATGTACAGATTATTTCGATTAACATGGGTGAGTAGAGGGGCTTTATTCAGTGTGGTTGAAAGGGGGAACGTCTTCCCCTGCTGATTTACTTCCAATATAAAGGGAAGACACTGAAGGAGCTGTGGCTCAAAGGTACTGCTGCTGCTATCATCCCTGAAGGTGATCCCTTCTAGCATAATTTTGTGTCTCTTATTGACAAAGAATTTGGAGATGGTGGCCAGAAGCTGCAGCCATGACTCAGTAAGAAGGGGAAAAGTGCTGCTCTGGTATTACCTAGAATTGCATTTAACTTAAACAATCACAGTGCCTTGCTCTTCTGTGACCTTTAGCCATCAGGAGTTATTAGCTAATTGAATTCAGAAGGTAACTCCCTAACTGTTTTCAAACTAAATTAACTTGCTTCAAGGGACCAAGTTGTGTTTGTATTTCCACAGAGATAATGAGTTTAGGCTTCAACTGAAACCTTGCCAGATAATGAGGAAAAAATAAATCAATGACCTCACTCTTATCTGGTCTTAACAGGCAGGCTTTCCTTTGCTAAAAGTGACCCTGAAATGGTCTGGATTGATTCACACAAATACCAAGCCCTGCATCCTGCTAAGCAGAGCTGTCCTGGGGAACACTTCACTCCATGAGGAGATCTCATCTGAACATCAGCAAAGCTGCAAGGATTTGGATCACAGCTTTTCTTAGAGTCAAAACGAATGCTTCTGAGGAATTCAAATGAGTGGTAATATGAAGAGTTAAGGAAGAATTTAGCTTCAATACTAAGTTTAATAATTAGAAGAAAAAACCCCCATTCTCACATTTGTGCCTGGGACTGAACAGTCTTCATAGGCATATAGTTCTCTGATTATTTAATTAGCTGGTATGGTTAAATAAGAAATGCTTTACAGACGTTAAAGGGAGATTGTTGCCTGCTGAGAACTGGTGCAGCTGTATTGGTGGAGATCCTTCCTTTGGTGCCTTGATTAATGGAAGAAGTACACAGCTCAGAAATGTTCCTCTCCAAAATTACCTCCTTACTCTCTATATGGATCTCTCAATTGAAGGCTTAAATCTTCAGGTAATAAATGTGATTAATAATAATTTTAGAGAATATATGAAACAATCTGTTCAAATATGCAGAGGTAAGAGGCAGGAGATTTTAATTACTTGTAAAGGATCTGTAAAACTTACTCTTAAAGTCCAAAAAAGAAAATTGTAATTTTATAGTAGCAAAAGCAACAGTAGTAGAAAACACCATTCTGGTCTAATGAGAGATGTGATGTTTTAGGGAGAGATGGTTGCTTTTATCAAATTTGTTGATACACGTTGTATAGTGCACCAATTCTTCTATTGTTGAACATCAAGGAAAAAGTGCCCCGAGGCAAAACCCCTTGGAGATGTTCAAAACCTGACTGGACAGAGCCCTGAGCAGCTGTTTTTTTTGACTCTGCTCTGAGCACAGGTCAGGACTGGATGATCTGCCTTCCAAACTCCCAGTCTATGGCTTTGTGATCCTAGAACACATTTCTAGTGAGTGGCTAGGATGTTCTCGTGGCAGCTGGTGCAGAGAGCAGAGCCCAGGTCCCCTGCAGGGGAAGAAGGCTCTGGAAAGGGTTTCTCTCTCATGAATCAAACTGGGCTCCTTGTGTTGCTTAGCTTTTTGTCCTTTTGCAAAACCAAAGTCCCATGCAACTTTCAGACAACTAAACTCCTGGGAAGTGTCTGTGATTCCAGATTTATCAACCTGCCACCCCTGCAAACTGTGAGAAGCTGGCCTTTGAATTACACTCAGAGCAATCTTCCTTTGTGACTGGCTTAGGTGTGCTGAGTTCAGTGCTGCATCCAAAAGGATAAATTAACTTATTAGGAAGGTGGTTTGATCTGGGAATAAAGTTAATTCATTCTAAAAGCATCATAGGATAAAGCAAAATGCACAGAACACTCCCATAAAATAAATCAGATATGGAAATAAAATGTCAGAAGCTGAAATGGTTCTATATAATGCATTGTATTTTCAAAGTATTAGCAGTGGAAGCGTTTCTTTTAAATGGTCACATTTGGAAAATCTTTTGATTAAATTAATTAAATGAAAATATCCTCTCCCTTATTTAAAATATTTCAATCTTTTTATATGTTGTTTCTGTGGTTATTAAGATTAAAAGAATATAAGATAAAAAAGTAGATGTTTGAAAAGCTGCTTTAGGCCATGTCTTCAAGCAATTGCCATAGTTCCTTAATGACAACTTGAAGATTATTATATAGTCACAGTGCTGTAGGGATGAGAATTGAGGCTTGAACTTTAGGAAAATTGTAGGATATTTTCTACCAAGAAAAGTTAAGGGCTGGGTCCTTGCACTTGGTGGAGATCCAGTCAGAGACCACACAGAATGTAACATGCAAACATATACATACAAAAAGCCACCCCACCCCCCCCCATATTAACAGTGAAGAAGTCGGCTGCTATTTGATTGTAAATGTGATTAAATAGATAATTTTATCAAAGAGTCAAAACTGATTTATTCAGCTGGGTACATCTTCACATGGAAGCAGAATATTCATCTAATATGTGAACCACAACTTTGATTCTAAAGCTTTCACCCTAGTTTTAGGTTGTTTTGTGGTAACCAAACCCTTCTTTTCCTTTCTTGCCAGCTGTTGTCCTGCCTGTGCAGGGCAGTCCACTTGACAACCAGGGCTCCATCAATTTTATCAATGGTCATCTACTATCAGCAATTACAGATGGCAGTTCCCCAGTCTCAGGGCAGTTGAAAATACGTGAGAGCTTCATGTTATTTGAGGAGTGTTTCCTTCCTGCATGAAGCTTATGTGGGCTCACAGATGTGCACACTTAGACTCCAAGCACAAATACATCTGGTCTCCTTCTCTTTTCAGGTCCTGAAACCAGAATAGATTGGATTACCCCCAATGGTAAGACTGAGCATCAAAATGACACAACATATGAAGAAGGAAAGTTTGTGTTTGTTTCTGTGGTTTTAATCTTTTTGTTTGGGTCCTCTGCAGACCTCAAGCTTTCCCCACACTTGGGATTTTCATAACCACTTGCTTTCTGTCCCTTGTGTGCAATCTGGTTTCTAAAGAGGTAGGAGTTTGTTCACCAGGCTTTCCCCCACAGGCAGCATTAATGAGCTCTTTCTCTTCCACCCACACCCTATTTTCAGGAAATGTGTAGGAGCTTAATGACTGTAAGACTTCTGGCTTGTCTTATTAGATCTAAATTGTCCAATGGGCTCATAAAAGGTTAGGGAAGAGACACAACAAAAGACAAACAGTTCTGGGTGCAGACATGAAGAGCCTTACTTCTTTAAGAAATGTTGGCATTTTAGCTTTCACTCAGAGCTGACTAGAGGAACATGTGGAATGAAACAGTGCTTTTCTGCTCAGATGGTTCTTCAGACCTGGGACTTTCAGGACAGGGTGGTGGCTGAAGGAGTCTGGCTGATCCCCTGTCCCATACTTGATCAGTCTGGACAAGTGTGAACATCCCTGTCCCTGCTGACCACAGCAGGGCTTCATGGGTTTCCTCTTGCATGTTCAATCTTTGCATTTCCTGGTGGTCTTGGTTTTAATGTCTGCCAGTGTATCCACTCTGAGTTGAAGGAGGTCATCATAATGTGACAATGTGGAAAACTCTTCTACTAATCCAGTCCTTTAACAAATTATTCAGTTTTGCTTTCCTCAGCAGTTTGCTTGCAATGATCCTTCTTTCTCTGTCTACTCACTCCTAAGTATGAAAAGCCTGGATAGATGAAACCATTTGTGAAAGAGCTGGTGTCCAAACAGGAGAAAAAGACTTCCAAAATTGCCACTGGCATCAACCTTCTTCTCTTGGAGGCTTTAAACTGGGCCACTCATTATTTGTCCTCTTCCAGCTACTGGGTTTCCAAGTGCAGGTTTTCTGTACCAGCAGCAGCTCACTGCAGTCACACCCCAGCACTACAAGCACTTTCTGCCTGTCTAGATGGGTTCTGGATACTCTTTCAGTCATAGCAGTGTCTTATTTCTGGTGCCTGATGAGTCCTTTCCAGGTGCCCTCAATACTTAAACACTCACTCATCTCCCTCTTGTTCTTACCCCGAGGCCTTGCCCAGCTGCTGGGGCTGACAGCAGGGGAAGGTCTGGGATACCTCCCAGCCAGTGTGGCAGGCCCAAGTCAGAGCAGTCTTTGTCCCAACAGGGAGTCTTCTTTTATGTAACCATATGAATAAAATAACAGTATCTTGAAATTTTGTCATAGGATATAGGGGATGTGTGTTTTAGAAAGAGCTGTGTTCATGCAGGTTGTTACTGCAGTGTTGGAAACCTTGGGCTCCAAGTTTTCATTTTGCTTAAAAATAATTGAGCTGAAATGGAACAGTCCATACTGCTTAAAATATTTTCTCTATTTTTTTTTTTTTTTTTTGGATGGGGTAAACTTAAAAAGTATGTTTTAAATTCTAAACAAGGAAGGATATTTCTTTTTAGAATTACCTGAAAATGTGATTTTAGATCTGTTTTTCCCAAAGTCAGGATTTGGTGGCTGGCAATTCCTACTAGTTCTGTATGCTATGTAAAGCAAAGTCAGTTAGCTTGAAGTGAGCAGGTGTCAGTCAGTCAGTTCAGATGCTGTGATACTTTCAGTGCTACTGTTGAAAGAAAAGCAGAGATGGACTTACATGTTGTTGACATTTAGGTGGTTTAGTGTACTATCAAAAAGACATCACAACAGCTACCTACAACTTATTGAAGATGGAAAACACCAATTTAATGTGGAATTGGTATGCATAATTATGTTCAAATTCCACTTTAATAATGTTGTCCATATTTGCAATACTGTAAATGTGAAAATGAATTTCTGTCTGAAAGAGTGCCAGTGTAAAGCAGCATATAATTTTGTTTTTGTTTGTGCTGTACTCTGCATAATTACTGTAATTATGCATATTAGGCTGTTCTGTAATGGCACCAGAAGGTAGATAATTTTGCCAATGGAGCAGCTTATATACATTTTGTACCATCTACAGAAGTGCTTTGAAGATCACTTAATACTGCTGATTTGCCCATAATAGGTCAGAAATTATTGCTGCTGCTTCCAGAATGTCTGTCTGGAAGAGATGTTTTCCATAAAAATCAGGTGCTACTAAAACAATCAGAACTTTGTGTCTGAGAAAACAGAGAAAAGAAAAAGAGTAAAAATCTTTAATTAGTTGATAGGGCCTCTATCAGTATGATATTACAGGAAGATGAAGCACAGATTATAATCTGCCCAAGAAATTGCAAATATAGAGCCACAGAACCATAGAATGGACTGGGTTGGGATGGACCTGCTCAATGCCATTTACTTATTTGTCAACAGAACAAACTTAGATCAAGATACTTAATAAAGAACTGACATGAAAACTTAATTTTAAAATGAGTCTAAGCAGAAGCACATTGATGACAGAGAAAATAAAAAGGGGAGGGAATGCAGGTGGAATAGTGGAGTCAGTCAGGATGGGGTAGGCGTGGAGTGAGATGCTGCCTGTAAACTCAGCGTTTCAAAGGAAAGGTATTTAAGAGATGGTTCCTTCAAATCTTTGGGAAAAATGTGTAAAACTCATCTTTTTTTCTGTTTTAGGTAGTTGTTAGTAACGATATCAGGGTAACTGGAGACCTCAGCCATTCTCTGTGAGTCTTTTTTGTGCAGCAGTGGGGCTGCAACACTGGGACCAGCTCTCCTGCAGATCTGGCTCTGTCCGGCACTCAATTGCAGTGGCCAAGCTTTCCTCAGCATGGAAAAATCTGACATGGGAGATCCTGGGGAGCCAGCCCTGTCCCTCTGTTAGAGGTGGGGGTTTCTGGGTGGTGGTCTGCAGATGCTGTGGCTGAGGAGAGCGTGGCACATGGATTTGTACGCTGGTCCCTTGTTCTCTGCAAGCAGCACCCTGTTGGTAATATCTGTTTTTCAGTTGTTGTTGCTATCTCTCAGAGTGATAGATATTGCACAAGGTTTTTTTTTTTTCTGCCAAAAGAATCATGGGTGGATAGGTAATGACTCATTTGTCAGAAAAGTTTGGGAACTAGTCACTAAAAGCAGAACTGGAGTTGTTTGGGGAGATGAGCAGGGCACAGGGTCTAAAGCTGTCCTGATTTGCCTTTGTTGCCTGAGGTATTTGCCTTTGTGTTATGCTCTGCATACTCATCAAATTAGGGCTCTGCTCTGTGGGAAGGGATGCCTGAGTGACCCTGCTGGTCAGGTGCATTAGAAGTGTCCTCACCCTGGCGAAGCAGGAATGCTGCTGCTAGACAAGAGCAGATTTTCTGAGAGGTACTTTATGTCTCCCCAGGCTGAATGGAATCACTCTGAAGTAAAAGCCACATGACAACCTTCAATGTCATTTTTAGCTCTCCTTCAAAAGGCATAGTTTGGCAGCACTGATTTAAGATATGCAGGCTGTGTGGGATACACTGTTATTTATCTTGTATTGATCTGGCGATCATAACCTGTGCTTTCCTGAGATGCAACGCTTGTGGCTCCCTTCTTGTTTGCTAAAACTGCCCTGCCACTTGCAATTCATTTGAAATGCAGCAGCACACCTTGCCATGGGTTTGAGCTGGCACATTCACCCTGCACTGTGTTCCTTTCTCACCCAAATCAGGGTGGGTGTGACTCCAGAAGGGGCTGGCTTTGGTTGTATGCAATACCCTCCCTTTGGTCTCTGTTTGAGGGGACTCTGCACTCACAGGTCGTGTGAGATTTTGGGCTTTGATATCGTGATACAAGACAGAAAGTAATAACGATTTGGCTATGGCGGCTCTGACAAAAGGCCGTTTATTCCTCTCTGAAATTTGGCTGAATTAATTTCCACTCATAAAAGCAGCCACAGGTAAACATATTTTTTTCCCTGAGCAATTTGAAATGTTGATTGTTGCTTTATTGGCTGACGTGCATTTCAGCCAACACACTCATCTTTTGTTGACAACTTTGTAGAATATTTCAGGTAATAAAAAGTTGTTTTCTCTTTATTGGTCACCTCAAATGTATTTGTGTTCTTCAGATAAAATTGTTATTGCTTTGGTTAGTATCTAAAAGAAAAAATGCTTATGGAAGTTGCAGAGCCTTGTTCATCAGCACACAGTGTCAGGGAAGGGTGCTGTGATAATAATAGAACTCAATAAGGGAGGTGAGAAAATCCACTCAAGTAACAAAATAAGAATTAATCTTAAAACTCAGAATTGAATCAGATGGTGAGATTTAACTGTAAACTAGTCAGGTGAGTGAGTTCAGTTTGGTATTGGGAAGGAAGCTGTAGTTCTTGGTGACCTGGAGTCACTGACATGGCTGGGGGCGGTTTTGCTCTAATGTGCACAAGGTCTGAACAACTTTTTCAGCCACTACCAACCTTATTTCCCCAGGAAGTTTTCTAGCTGAAGTGTCTCTGCACTGCTTTTTTTTCTGCTGGCACAGTTTGTAAACTTTGATTACTGCTGTGCTACTAACACCCCTGTTCTGAGAACATCTTGGATTTGTTTTTTAATCTGTACTTTCATTCCTGTGATAATTTTTATCATTCATATAGTAGGGTATAGCAAAGTGTGGGCCTTAGAGATGGAAGCATAGTCTCACTCTGTGCTGCACTTCCTGGGTAATAAAAGTAGCTCCCCTGCAAGGTCAGGCAATCCAAGTATACTTGAAAAAGTTTGGACAGTATCCCTCTGTTTTTCAGGAGATCTCAAATGAAAGTCTGTTGTGTTTTGATGCATGAGACTTTAGCAGTACTGCTTGCCTAAACTAAATTCTCCAGCATAAAATCAATCAGATATTCAAACTTGTATAGTGGAAAGTCTAAATGTCATTCATTTACTTGCAGGGACATGACAGTCTTCATTGATTTCTTAAAACCAGTGAATTATTTACACCCCTTGGAATATCAAAAAGAAAAGGGGAAAGGGAACGAGGGAAAGTTACGTCACCTCATTCTTTTTCTGAATTCTGAATATCAAATTTTGGCCAGTAATTCCTAATGAACATAAGCAAAGAAATACCATTTCAGACCAGTTATCCTGCCTTTTACTGAGTTGCAGATACTCAAGTGAGAGAGGAAAAGAAGAGAAAATACACAGTGATACTTCCTTAACACTTTCCCAAATGCTTGGGATTTGTGGCTTAGGGTCTCCCTCACTGCAAGTCTGCCAAAATCTGTGAGCAAGTTTTGTACCCTCTTGCCAAAAGCCTGGACTTATTGCAGAAAGAACTCTAATGGTTGAACTTAATGACCTTAGAGGTGTTTTCCAATCTAATTGATGCTAAAATTCTAAGCTGAGAGGAACACCCCAGTGTGTTGCAGGTGATCCTGGAGACCTCTCTGGCCCACAGGAAGGAAGGTCACTCCAGTTTTGTGAGAAGTGCTGGTTTTAGCCCATTTGGAGGAGCAATTGGAGCTGCAAGGCAAAGGAGGCCAGAGGTTAAATATCATGAGCCACACTGCAGATGAGTGGTTGGTGTGGCCATCAATAGTTCTGTCAAGTTAATAATGCTACATGATTATAGTAAAGTTGTGTAAGAAGAACTTTGTCCCTCTTGAAGAAGTACACAGGACTTGCAAAAGTTTTTAAAAAGAGTTGTGACTCTCAAACTAAATTAGGATTTTTTGGATACAAGCCCAGTGATGCTCAATAAATAAAGACTTGATAACTGGCAATGCTTAAGTTAATTTGCTTCAAGTAAATAATAATATATGAAGTAGGTCATATGCTGAGCAGATCATGGACAAATATGTTTTTTTTAGTTATATTTGCCAATGCGTTCCCAAAGATGGACATTTTAGTTTGTGAGAAAAGCAGTTTCATCTGTTTTTCAATGAGTTACTCAATTTTTTGCTTCCTGCAGCTTTGCTTGCAGAGGATGATAACCGGCTGAAAATTGAACAAAGTACCATGAATATTTTTATTGTCAGTCTTATGGATTATAGCTCTGACTTAATGAAGAAAGTCAATGTTCCCACAATTTCAATATGTGAGAACAATTGGCCTTAAAATCCAATGTGCTCCCAAGTATTACTCAAAGGAAGAAGTTTGGACAATTTTTCAGGAAAAGCATTAGGTCTCCTCCATGTGTTCTTCTTGCTGATGTGACTTCTTTTTGTTCCATGTTGTGTATATATAAGCAGTAATGTATTATGTGTGGCTTAATTATTCTTCACCTTACTTCTTTTGCCTTCAGCTACTACATCAGCAAGTTGTGGGTAACATCTAAATGATGTTAAATGTAAAATCAGTGATTGAATTCTGCTACTAGTTTGTGATTATAGTAGTAGAAACTAAAAGTTAAGAAGTTACTACTTTTTTTCCTTTGTCTTTAATTATCTATTTTCATTTTGCAATCTTTTATTAAAATTCAAGTTAATTTTAGACTGACAGAGATCTCCAGATAGACATTGCCACGAGTAGGTGATTACATCAAGCACTTACTGAACCAGTC
>WAAG01068290.1:634-19196 GCA_013390105.1 Tichodroma muraria | reverse complement strand
AGTAATTTACTAATACAAGTGATCTGTATTGCAAGTCATTATTACTAATATGAACAAGGTTAGATAGCTTGGGAATGAGTGACTGCAACATTTTGTGTCCTTAAATAATGAAATTTTAGCTGCAAAACACAAGTCTGGAGGAGACGACCCCCTCTTTTTCACACATGTCCTTTGCTTAAAATAAAGAACTTTCTTCCATGGCAGCAATGACCCATTTAAAAAACTGTTGGCACACAACAAAAATAATTGTGATTTTAACTTTCTATTACAGATTCTTCACATAATGTTGTTGCAGTAATGTATTTAATAACTGCCTCAAAATAATTCAAATCTGAGAGATGTTTTCTCCAAATACAGACAGCTATATAAATTAAATAATGCATTTAATTCCATTTGTAAAATCACTGATCAGCAATTAATGATGGTGTGTTTGGAAAGAATATGCTTAATCAGGCTCTTTAAATTTGCATTTTGGGTTTGCAAATCCAGAAGACAACAGACATTCACTAATGACAATTGCAGCCTAAAAGGCAAGGTTTTGCACCACAACAAAATTAGCCTAACAAAAGGGAAAATAATATAAAAAGAATCATAAAAGAAAGCTGAAAAACACAACAGCCTTTCTTCTTAATTTTTGGAGGGAAATATAAATAATTCTAGCTATCACTTCTCTAGGGGTTTAATTATTACTGACAGACACCAGCAAATGAGGGTTGATTTTGAAAAGTGTTCACTGAGATTCCAGGTGGGCATCAGGAAATAAGTGAAGCAAAGACCCAAAGCAGTAGATTTCTCTGAAAATTAAAATATCCCTGTGGTAGTGTTGTTCACAAATTTGTACTTTATAAAGAAATTATTCTTCAGAGTGCTAATCTTTCCATAACAGTCCTAATTTTAGTTCTTCTTGGATCAACTGGGATCTTAAAAACAGACAAAACCAGACAAAACCAAATAAATAGTTATTTTCTTTTATAGTTCTTTTCCTTGTGGTATATATAATAATAGTGCTGCTTCTCTCTGCACTCATCTCCTCAAAAACTTATGTTTTCACCTAAAATTTCATTATTTGAAGACATGAAGTGTTTCAGTTACTCCCAAGCTATCTAACCGTGTTCTTATTTGTGATAATGACTTGCAATAAAAATCACTTGTATTAGTAAATTACTGTTATTGAATTAGTAAAGATCACAACCCTGACACCAAAGAAAAAAACTCCAGAGATGAGCTGTTGGGAGACAATTTCATAAGTGGCTGAAATGTTCACATGACTCCAATTTAAACCGGGAAATTACAAGAAGAAATAATGGTGAATTCTGCAATTTAGAAGGGTAGGTTTAGATGAGCAATTGGGAGGAGATAGTTCTCTGTAAGGGTGGAGATGAAGCCCTGGCACAGGGTGCCCAGAGAATCTGTGGCTGCCCCTGGATCCCTGGAAGTGTCCAAGGCCAGGCTGGATGGGGCTTGGAGCAGCCTGGGACAGTGGAAGTTGTCCCTGCTCATGGCAGGGGGTGGCACTGGATGGGCTTTAAGGTCCCTTCCTACTGAAACCATTCTGGAATCCTGTAGAAGACAACACAAAGAAAGAAAGAAAGTATTCAGAATTCTTGGGGACATTAATGCTGTTTTTATCCTGTGCTATAGACTGTAACATCTTCACTGCTCATGGAATCTTTACAGTATTTATTATGCACATCTATTGTCAGCAGATGAATTTTAGTGTTTGTAATCCCAACTGTTACTCTCTTCCCTTGCTGCTAGGATTATTTCCCAGGAGTAAGGAGTCTTAGAGTAAATATCTGTCTTCAGAGTTTCAATATCTGCTGGCTTCAGACAGCATTTTTTATCTCTGTCACTTTTGCTTTACAGAGACTCTAAAGAAATGGGCATTTGCAGAGGTTAAAAGAGGTCCAGGCACAGAAATACAGTTCAGGCATCATTCAGAAGGCAGACACAGGTCAGGCTGTCCTACCAAGAAAGGAGTTCACTGCCAGAGCTGTCAGCAGAACAGCTCTTGGGCAGTGAACTCATGTGCCTTTTTACATTTTTTTAATATTTAAGTTACTTTTCCTACTGAGGAATCTCCAAAGGAGATTTTCTCCAGCTCTTAGTTTGCACTCTATGTTGACAAGATATGAAATCAAATGTTAATGTACAGGTAATGACTGAGAAATTGCATGTTTGCACTAGTTTGAACATGAATTGCTGTTCTTTAGCACACTCCAAGCACAAATCCTCATCAATAACTGCATATTCACCAGGGCTGCTCTGCTGATTCCCAAATGGATTGCTCTACCAGAGGAAAACTTCATCCTTTATGCCATGGTCATGTTGCTATGATAAAGGCTGATCAGGAGGTTTCCTGTCAGACCAGGGCCTTAGAGGGAGAGGGTTTTGTTTGTTTTACTTGTTTTTCTGGCAAATTGCATGCAGGTTTGAAACTGATTATCATTTGAGCACTAATACAAGTTGCAGCTTGTTTACAGATGTTTGTTCTAAAACCAAGCATTCTGATTCACCGTGCTAAGAGAGAAATTTAAACCAAAAAAAGAAGTCTATTTAAAAAAATTCTTTTAAAATATTTATTTATATTTTTTCTTGATTTATCTCTGCACTGCTAACATCTTCCTCTTCCAAGGACCAGATGGCTGCTGAATTCCACCCCAAAATGGATGCAAATGGATTTAAAATACCAACTTCATTGCTGACTCACTGTGGACAGATGAAATAACCAAAACCCAGATGTGGCAACAGTCTGAGAGCTGGGGAGGGGGAAAAAACCTTGTTATGTTGTAGGCAGATGAGTCAGGAAGTCTGAAGTCCTGTTTGAACAGTGGTCCATGGGTTACAATTTCAGCAAGATACCAAACAGGCAATTAAAGACATTTGTGAATATTCCAGTTAATAAATATATATGCCATAAGTAATCTGTCACATTGTGAAAAATGACCTTATTTCCTGCCAGTTTACCATTCCTCTGTGTGTGCTTCTCTGTGTGTTACACACGAACACACCTTTCATTTTCACTATTGTAACTCCCATAATGGGTCTTTTTCACTGCCATTTAAGAAGCCAAGTAAAGAGTATTTCTTAAACTCCCAGTGTTCTTGTTTCTGTGCACACCTGAGTTTACAGATTCTGATGAAGCCAAGGCTTGTGACCAATTTTGATATTCACGTAAGGCAAGCTATCCTGCTAACAATGGAATGTTTCTTTTTGGTTTAAACCCACAAATCCATACATTTCTAATTGGATTCACTTAATTTCTGAAGCTGCTTATGCAAGCATGACATATCCTCTATTTAATTAAACTACTTCTTCCTTACACAGTAGTTACTTTGGGTTGTTTATATGAGTTTGAAACATGTTTTTTTACTCTGCAGCAGTTTTTTTGTGGGTGTTATTAAAGGACCTGCTCAGAGGAAAATGCCCCAGGGAGTTCTGAAGAAATGTGTCCATGAGAGCAGGACAAACAAAGAAATGGAAAAAGCGTAAAAGCCATCAGTGATTTTTTTGTTGCTGATTTTTGTTTTTTATTTAGTAGGATTTGTTTCGGGGGGTTTGCCTGGATATTTTTTTTCTCTCTTTTTTTTTTTTCTTTTAATATTAAACTGTAATTGTGTAAAATGAAAATGAAGAGTTTTCACTTATTAGTTATTGAACTCTTTGACAGGAGATGCAATCTGGTGTTTGAGTTATATTTAGCCTGTGTCAGTACTGATGGTCTGCATCATCAGAGCATGTGATTCCATGCAAAAGCAGCTCACTCAGGGGACAGGAGGCAGAAGGTGGAGAGTGTTAGCAGAACGAGGATCTCTGCATTCCTTATGCCAACTTTGCTCTTTCTTCAAAAAGCAAATGATGTGAATGCAGACAGCAAAATAAACGAGTGAAGAGAGAAGGAGACAGATGGTAAAACATTTTTAGTACTAATAATGGGAGCTTCTAGAAATGCCACTTGCAGTGTGAATCACCACCTCCTTACATATATTTGCTTTATTTTAGGGGTAAATAACGACGTCTCCATTTCATACAGTTTAAATCTAAATAATTGCTGTGTGGAGATTAATTCATGAGTGCAGTAAGCCCTTTTTTACAGTCTCATACATTTGAAATATCTACTGTGAGACACCATGACTGATTTCACTGGAATTTTTGTGGGCATTAGGTACATAATCACCTTTGAAGGTGTGGACTTCAGGACCCCACACTGTACAAACACAGTTACCAATGCAAATATTGTATAGATTTTCTAAGATGTGTGATGTGCAGGAATGAAGAAAACACTACTCAGGCAGTCTGAGAAAGGCTTGTATCTCATGAATTAATAACCTAGTCAGAAAAAAGACACTTTAAAACCTCTTTCAACCTAAGGAACATTAGGAATGCTGGTACTGTTTTTTACAGGGGAGGCAGGTGTTTATTTCCTACATTTTAGTTGTATGACTTTTAAAACTTCGCATTTTACTTAACACATTTTCTCCCAGATGAGAGCACAGAAGGCTTTCTTTAATTGCCAAAATCAGAAAGAAAACATGTTCTGTCTATTTTTATTACATATAACATACACAGATATTTATATAGACCACAATTCTTTCTCTGGCATGTATTTGTTTCCATGTAATTTTATATATTCTGCATATCCATATCCAGGTCTGGGCCTGTAGTGACAAGACTGGGCCAACTCTTTTGACCCAAAAGAAGGTAAATTCGGATTTGTATAGTGACCACGATTTTTATTATGACAATGGGAAGACCCTGGCACAGAGAAGACAACCACAGGGCTGCCCCATCCCTGGAAGTATCCAAGGTCAGGCCGGATGGTGTTTGGAGCAGCTTGGGATAGTGGAAGTCATCCCTGCCATGGGCAGCTCCTGGATTTAGAATGAGATTATCTTGAAAAGTCCTTTCCAACCCAAACTACTCTCAGGTGCTACGATTCCTGCATACATCCTGTGGATGTGTGTACTTATATAAATTCACCTACTGAATTTGTGAAAAATATTTGCAGTGATTTCAATAAAAACTAAATCTAGGTTTCATTAGGTATTTCTTTTGCTTCTTAGAACAGAATCATGTTGCTACTGTCTGCTCAGAGTAGGTAGGGAATCTGATCTTAGTAAATTGAATGTGGGCATGCTTTCAAGTAATATAGTTATTAAAATCAATATTTCTTTTCTCCATGCATTCAGATACAGAAAAAAAATCCAAATTCTTAAAGACAACACCAAAGTATAGGAAATACAGAGGAAAAAAAGCTATCTGGAAACCTTCTGATAGAATGTCTCCATCTCATTTTCATAAAAGAGATTTGTTAAGTCTAATTTATTAAACTGTCTGCTTAGATATTCTCAGAGCACCTGAAAAGCTGGGGCTGTTTTGTGAAGATTAAAAGACTCCATTTAATTCTAAAACATTTTTTTCCTCTACTGTGATGCAATCCTTTGAGGAGTGTGGTATTTCCATTTGATGGCTGCATCAACTCCAGCATCCCAATTACATCACTGATTGATTTTACCTGTTCTTGCACAAGGAGAATCAACTTCTGAAAAAATTAGTATGAGCTTGCTAAATGGGCAGCTGAAATTTGCAGTGCATAAGATGTAAGACAGATATTAACATGCTTCTCATAGTTCTGAAAGAGAAAACAGGAGTTTGCTTGATTCTCTGCACTTTCTGAATATCAAGGTTCACCTGAAGAGAGAGGGAATATCCAGGATCAATTTACTTGGTATTAAAGGCAGTCTCAAGCTTTTGGATATTGACTCTACACTGGCACATGGACACCCTGGAATTGTTATGGGCAGTAGGCTGATGGGAGTTTAATTCACTGTTAATTCCTGAATATTAAGTAGTTTTAGTGGTTCTTAGTAATGGCATTTTATTGTTATTTTATTTTCTCATAGAGTTTTGATCATTGCTAAGCCTGGACAGAAACACGAGCTTAGCTCCACGCACGATAAGCAAACCTCTTGTCATTCAGTAATGAAAAAATGCAGTCATTTTTCCTATGAAAAAAATATGAGGATAAAATTGGGGCCTATTGAAAACAGACACCAAACTCTTCTTGGTAGTAGTGAGGGCAGGATTTTATTCACTGTCTTGATTCTTCTCTATAATGGACCAGCTTGTTCTTAGACCTGTTACCAAAAGTTCACAGAAGAAGATATCTGGTGGCCTGACAGTATTTGGAGTCATACAAATTCCTGTTCTTTTTCAAATCCAGAACTAAAAGCATCTTCTACTAAATCTCAGTAACACGGTAATAATAGGAAGTGATACTCTGCATAGATAGAATCCTTTGAGGCAAAAGGAGCTTTTAGAACGTTAAGGATACCCACTTTGTAGGTAGTCCTTCCTTTTCTGGGGAAATATTGGAAAGGGCACAATTTTCCAGGAAGGCAAAAAAGATCCAACAAGTCAACTTCCCAGAAATTCCCCATATAAATCCCTCCTTAATAAGTTCAAAAACAATATTCATCCCTTTAGTGAAGCTTTAAAATATCCCCAGACTTGTTTCCACATTCCCTGGATAGTCAATGCTCCAATGTTCAGAGCTGTGGCAAACAATGACAACAAAAAAAGCAGCAGCAAGCCTTTATAGATGGTTTTTTGACATGAAGCAAATGCAATTCAATGCTGACAAATGCATGGTGTAGGAGCTTGGTTGCCAATAGAATAACAAATAGAAAAAGAATTAAGTGTACCAGCCTGAGAGGGCTGAAAATCATCTTAGCATGTACAGACACATAGGCTCCACAGCCCCTTTGCCCTCGTCTTGCTGTGTCAATCTTTTTTATTATTATTTGGCTTTCTCCTCTTAAAAAAAGCCTTTGACTTTGTTTGTTCGTTTGTTTGTTTCTGTGTTCCCGGTGCCCTTCGCCTTTCAGGACTGGGTGAACACAGGGGACACAATGCATGGTCTGGCTCAGCTGTAACTGCCCCGGGATGTTTGATACCCCACACACCAACAACTGAATATGGCTTTAATGCGCTCTCACTCCAAAGGCTGGGTTAGACGCGTCCTCCTCTTATTTACAGTGACACCATAAGAGTGCGGTCATTCGCAAATACCGAAATATTTGCATTTGTTTCAAATACATCCTGCATTCTCAAAGCCGAGCTGGTCTTGTGCTCACGTGTTAATCACAAGGATTGCATTTCCTTAACCACATCCTCCCCTCCCCTGCGAGGCGCTTCTGCTTTGCAGTCTTATCATATGTCAGTCAACATGAAACTATCAACGGATCAGGTGTATAAAATGTAATTCGGGTGTATAAAACATAATTCTTGTAATAAATAATTTTCAATACTATAAAAGGACGAATCACTGCAAAAATAAACTAGAAATTTAAACAGAAGCTCACCTGCCTTGACTACAGTCTAGTGAACTCTGGGATGTGTAAAACTGTGCGTCAACTAGCATTATCCTGAGAGGAAATATTTGCTTTATTAAAGATAATCCAACTAAATATATCCTGCCATGAGGATATCCAGGCACCTGCCTCGGGGCACGGGCTCAGGGACGGCGGCAGCGGCTCCGCAGCAGGGACACGGAGCCGGGCAGAGGCCCCGCAGCAGGGACACGGAGCCGGGCAGAGGCCCCGCACGGCCCCTGCTGCGCCCCCGGCCTCTCGCCCGGCCCGCTGGAAGTTCTCGGGGGACAGGGGGCAGGACAGGGGACGGGGGCAGAGGTGGGGGCTGTCCTGGCAGCGGCAGGAATTGAGGAGCGACACCGGCTGCTCAACAGACCGACCGGGGAACGCGGCAGGCAGCAAATACGGGGCACTGAGGAAGAGAGGCCCCCCAGGCCCCTGACATGTGAGGCGTGGGAAGAGCACTGGAAGCTTCACCCGTGCGCAGAGCAGGGCCCGGCCGAGCCCCGCGGAACCCAACACGAGAGGACAAAGACCGCGGGCCCGTACCCGCTGGAGCGCTGCCGCATCGCCAGCCCCTCACCCTGCCCGCTGGAAGAGCTGGGGCTGCGGGCAGGGCCAGCAATCCAAGTGCTAAGGAGCTGAGTCCTGGAATCCCGGAATCCCAGAGTGGTTTGGGTTGGAAAGAACCTGAAAGCCCATCCAGTGCAACCCCGTGCCACGTGCGGGGACACCTGCCACTGTCCCAGGTTGCTCCACAATTTGTTCATCCTGGCCTTGGACACTTCTTGAGATCCAGGAACAGCCACAGTTTATGTTAACATAAAAATTATATTAAAGCAGAGAGGTTTTTATGGATTTGCAATACTTTCACTTTGCTGTAGTCTCAATTTCATGTATAACTATAAGACTAAGATACTCATTGAAATAAAATGTGCCGAAAGGATCCAAGGTTTCTGTAAGTTGTGGGTTCTTAGAACTCAAATACTGTAATTCTCAATTGGAATATACAGCTATATGTAAAGTACACCACCAAAAAGTGCTTTGCACTTTGGTAAACTTGTTTAGGAATAATTAATTTTAATAACCTCTAAATGCTGAGCTATATGTAAAATACAACACCAAAAAGTGCTTTGCACTTTGGTAAACTTGTTTAGGAATAATTAATTTTAATAACCTCTAAATGCTGAGTTTTCTACTGGAGCAGCAAACACATTTGGTGGAAATTTTATGGCAAAACTATATTTTTTTCCCCATTATCAATGATAAATTTGAAGCTTGAGTCTTCCATCATATCATATCCTGACTGGCTAAACAAAAAATGGCACGGGAGATGAGAATAAACACTTTAATTATATTTTTTTTGTTGTTGTTGAGACTTGTAAAATTTTCTGGCCATGAGAAGAAATAATTATGATTTTCATCTTTGCTGAGAAGAATAACACAGGAAATAATAAATCTTTCTCAAATGATCCCTAGTTGTTATTGATAGAACATTGGAAATAACATATGTAAATGCCATTTTCTGAAAAATACCAAAACAAAACCCAAATAACAGCCCAAACACCCTAATTATGTATGTAAGTATATACATAGGCAAATGAGTATTTAAATTCTGGGAGCCGTTTCATTTATCTACAGTGACTCTACATTTAATTTCTACAAACGTGTTTTCATTTTTTTTGAAAATTATGGAAAATTTGAATTTTATATAACAAGAATTTCAATCCAAAATTCCTATAAATACTCAGAATACTTAATATATTATCATAACTTACTTTATTAATAATTAAATAATATTTAAGCACATAATCAAGCCTAAAGCAAAAATGTAATTACTAATATCCAGAAAAGGCTAAAAAACAGCTGAATAATGACATTGTAAAAGCATAACATATATCTGGGAAAAAATAGCTATTTTGACAGTTTGGTTTTATAAAATAGAAAAATAACTCAACTGTTTCATTAATTCAAAAAGAAGGTTTATTCTTGAAATTGATAGTCTTGTTTTAACTGTTGTGGGGTTTTCACCAATGTGTATAAATATCATTTTGATTGCTCAATAAAGTAAGAGCCTCTAAGCTCTTGTATTGAAGTTTTTTTTCCCTAATGTGGATGAGGATCACATCTGTACCTGACATTTTCCATGGAAATGGTATTTCATGTATTGTTGAGCTTTTAACATTATAGTCATCAAATTTAATGTCATTTGTAACACTCACTCAAGAGTGAGACTAAGTAAAGCCTGCAGAAAATGTACTTTATTAAGGAAAGTGGTTTTTTTAGCCTAGAGAGATAGAAAACTTTCACTTCTATGGGTTGGTTCCTGATTTCTTTCTTGTAGTAGTCAATCTTTGGCAGACATTTGACTCCAATATTCCTCCAATGAATTTTTCTATCATTTTCTTCTAAATTTCAAGTAATCTAGAGTTCAGAAATGGTTTGTGTACTCCAATTTTATGGTTCATATTTATATAGAACATGATGTAGTCCCTGTATATCCACCTGTAAACTAAATGACAAATCTTTGGTTTCCAAACAATTATGGCTCAGTCTTCAGGAATTCAGCTCTGAGGGACAGGAGCATGTCCAGGGAAGGGAATGGAGCTGGGGAAGAATCTGAAGCCCCAGCAGCAGCTGAGGGAGCTGGAAAGGGGTTCAGCCTGGAAAAAAGGAGGCTCAGTGGGGATCAGAGCCTTCTGGCTCTGCACAACTCCCTGACAGGAGGGGACAGCTGGGGAGGGTTGGGCTCTGCTCCCAGGGAACAGGCACATGACAAGGGGAAATGGCCTCAGGCTGTGCCAGGGGAGGGTCAAGTTGGGTATTCGGAGGAATTTCTTCTTGAAAAGGGTGGTCAGGCCTTGGAAGGGGCTGCCCAGGGTGGTGCTGGAGTCCCCATCCCTGGAGGTGTCCAAAAAACCTGTAGACATGGTGCTTTGTGTTATGGTTTAGTGGGCTTGGTGTATCTGGTCAAAGGTTGGACTTGATGATCTGGAAGACTTTTCCCAAAGTTAATGATTCCATGACTCTGTGATATGCGATCCCACAGCTCAGACCTCTGGTTTTTTTCCCCTCACGTAGCAATTTCTACGAAGTTACTTTACAGCTTTGAGGTCAACACTGGCACTTCCCAAACAACTTCCTGAGGAGTTGCGTGTCCACCCACTCCCTGCAGTTTCTGCTTAGCACTGGTAAAGGTGACCTTTGATGAAGTGCCAGCAGGAAAGGGTCCCCCTCTCTCCAGCATAAGGACCAGCAATGCCTTCAACAGGTTTTTAAGTTCAAAAACTCCTAATCTTAAACCTTTGAAGCTCCTAAAACCTCCTTAGTTACCTCTTAATTTTGCACATTCCTGTGGGCAGCAGGACAATTTTGATGTTTAAGCAAATTAAACAAACCAATTTGCAACCTAAAGCATTGAGCTGAGGTGCACAAACACTAGCACACCTTAAGTACGATTATGTGTTACTCTGTGTAGGAGCTGCGTTACACAAAACCAAGAGATTGACATTCATGAAGAAACTACCCAATTTTTTTATGGAGTGCATTCCATTATTTCATTCCTTTTTCCTGTGATCAACATCGAAGTAAGTGATTTAAGATTGACAGATAGATTGTTTCTCTCCCACCCTTTTGCAAAAGTGTGACATTTCCTTCCTACCCCTCCAGATTCCTCTAAGGCATCATAGTAATATACATGACTGATAGAAGTTTCTCCTTGGTTGAGCTTTTAATAAAAGCGGTATCTTGATACATTTACGATATTAAGGACCAGTATCCACTTTTTTTCTTTTTATTTTCTTTTCCTTTGCTTTTTTCTTTTTCTTTCCCCCTTTTCCTTTTTCTTTTTTTGTAAGGTAGTAAAATTCTATTTTTTTTTCCAGCTTTCTTACTTTATATATGTATACACAAATAAGGTTGCACCAAATCTTTAGAGCCAAAGAGCCTTCAGCTTTCTGCAAATTAACCAATAACTGTGTCACAGATAAATCTTAGAAATCTGGACTACTTCTACTATAATATCAACAAGCATATGCTGTTTACTAAGTCTAACTGCAAGCTGATTTTAAAAGACAGGGTAAAAGCCACCCAACACAGCATCTGTTTATCAGTAGATTTATCATTTTCCCATTTTGTTTCCTATGTCTTTTCCACCTAATTTGTATATGTCTGAATCCAGAAAGGCAAATCTGCAAATTCTGTTGCAAGCAAATTACAGAGCAATATACAGCAAGATAAGTTGTTCTCCCTAGAATATGTCACAAAACCACTCGTCATTCCCCTGGTTCCAATACAAAAAAAGTCCAGATCTCCATTCCAAACTCATGTTCACCTTTCCTTATCCCCTATTTCCCTAGAACTGAACAGATGCATTAAGTGCACTGATAAAGTCTGGTCTAAAAATTAAAGAAAATACAGAGAAAACTCATTTCAGTATCTTTCTGAGATAGATACACAATGAATATTCCCGGGTTATCCACCTTGTGAACCAAAAGATAAACAGAAATCAGGTGGAAAGAGGAAACATTACAAATCTAGTGAAAATAGGAAAAAAGTATCATGTCTAATATTACTCAAATAATGGAAGCTCGGAACTCAACCAGATGGGTGTCTGGCATTTCCTGTTATATTGCACTGGTCTAAAGGGAACCAATCTGTGTGGTTTTGTCATTTCGAAGATGATGATGATGATGATGATGATCATCATCATCATCATCATTTCCCAGATGTGTTGGAAACCAGTTCCAGTTTACACACCGGATTTGAAGAAGAGAACTTGTAGTGCCAGTTCAAGCTCTGAATCAGTTATTACATTGCCTACCTGTGAACTTGAGGAAAATGTGTACAAAATCTTCTGTTTGCTACTAAACTCTTGCATTCTGGAAGACATAAAAAGAAAACAAAAAGAATAACGCTGTTAAGTGCCATTAAAGCACTCAGGATTATGAATTATTGGGCTGTTTGGGATGAATCTATGAATCTTGTGCATTTTTAATGATTATCCATCATAGTCAATGTAAGTCTTCTGCTGAATTCAAATAACTCTGGTATCCTGCCAAAATCTATGTGAAATTGAAATTAAAAACTTGAGCTAAGAGCATATCCATCTTGAATAAATAATGTTAACCTATATATGTATAAAAGTATAACATATATATATGTATATCTCATCTGCCACTGAACAACACTTAATTTTATTCACTCTTGACACAGTAGGAACTTGAAGGGCTGTTATAGTTCATTTAAACATTTCCTAATGCAAATCAGTGTGACACAGCAATCCATGACAACAAAATATTTTGAATTTCAACAGGATGAGTTCAGTCAGAAGCCTCTGAAAGGTTGGGTTATATTAGGAGATGGAAGGTGAATGACAATGCAGGAAGTGAAACACTGGTTCTTAAAAAGAATAAACAATGGGCTCCCTGAAAGTACAGATTAGCCTTAACTCTGTAAGATTCAGAGAATCAGAGAATCACGGTGTGGTTTGGGTTAGAAGAGACCTTAAGTATCAGCTTATTCCACCCACTGCCATGAGCAAGGAATTTTCCATGAAGACATATAACTGTGGAAAATTACACTCACCTACAGCTCGGTGCAGTCTTTATGATTCCCTATATTTAAATTCAAACCCCATGGCATTTGTTAGCTCCCAAATTGAAATGCTAACTCCAAAAGTACTTTTTAGGGGTGTAAGTTGTGGTAGGGAGTTACAATAATTGGATTGGCTTTATTTCAGAAGGGAGCAGCGTAAAGGACTTCTTAGCAAAGTGCAAGCTACAAGAATCTCAGAACCTTTGGTTTGCTCGTTTGGGGTTTATTTTAATATTTTAGCACACTTTCATTCATTTCATATGCTGTTTAATAGAGAAAATTTCGTAAGCATTTCAAAGACTTTTAAAACGTGAGTTTACTTAATGCTGAAAAACATCATCTATATTCCAGAACTTTGGAAGACCTGAGTTTGAAAGAACCTCTGGACACCATCTGAACCAGCCCTCCCACTAATTCCACAACCTCTCTGGATAACCTGTTTCCCTATTCAAACACTCTCACAAAGTAAAAGAAAAAAACAACCCAACCTGAAATTTTCCTTATGTTTAAGTGGAATTTTCTGTGTTTCAGCTTGTGCTGATTAGCCTCTTGTCATGACACTGAGACCCACTGTGAAGAAAGAGTTTGGCTTCTGCTACAAAGTTTGGCTACTGCCCTCCTTGGAAATTACACGAGTGTTTTCTAGTAAAAACAATAATGAGAACAAATGCAAGGAGACAGTGTGTGAAATTGCTTCTGGTATTCCATCATTCAAATGTATAAACTGAAGTGATGAGGGTCCAAGCAAGAGGGACAGTTGAATGCTAAAGGAGGCAGGGAGGAGAGAAGAATTGTGGGAATGAGCAATAACTGTAGTTGTAGATATTTTATTTTTATTTTTCAGTATTGAAGCTGCAGTTAGACTTGCCCTACTTGAAGAGACCATGTACTATAGTACCATGACAGACATTAATCTGAATTTGGGAATAGGTGGTAGCTGTGGACACAGACAGCTCTCTTAAGTGTATTGAGAAAATGTCTGAGTTTGAATAAAATGTGACCCTAGAGCTTGAAAACAGAGCAAAGCTTTAAAGCTTGAAGATTATTAATTGCTATATAGTCATAGGTTATTAATTGCTATATAGACAAATTCAGTGAGGTTGTGACCTTTCCTACAGAGGTGCTGAAAACGAGAACCTCCCACTGAGGGAAATGAGAAAGCAAGGTTGTTTTCTCTCCCTAGAATCAAAAGAATTATTCATACAATCGTTCCCAGATGCTGATTTTTGCTACAAGATAATAAAATATAGACCATTCTCCCTTTAATTATTTTACCTATAACACTTCGTGGACAAAAGTACCTTCTAGAAACACTTGGTACCTTGAGCAGATATTTCTTTTTGATTCACATTGTTATTATTAACTGGTGAGACCATTTTCTCACCCAGATCTCCTCTGACACATAATTTTATTTGTACTTCTGACTAAACAAGGTGCTCAAAATAGACAGAAAAAGGGGGAAAGTATTTTTCTATATAGTAGTAAATAAAAAACTGCGCAGAGTTTGTAATTAGTCATCAAAGGGGGAAGTTATTGAATCTTTCATAATTAAAGTGAACAAAAAAAAAAAAAACAGAGGAAAGATGTCACTGAGTCAAAAGGAAAAATTGTTAACAAAATCCTAGAAGTTCTCAGTGATCAACTCCTTTTAATGCTTTATTCAGCCCAGATCTATGCCAAAAACTTTGGTTAAAAAATTTTAGAGCCATTCCGAATGTATTCTGGAGGATAGAAAATAAACTCATAATTTTTATGCTGGAAAATGACCAAATCTTATTTTTTTTTCCTGTTTCTTTTCTTAAACATATTGCCCAAAAAAGTCAATACAAATTACTTATCATTATATCATGCAGTTTATCTTTTAAACATAAAGGTTTTGCCATTAATAACCCTACAGTTAATTGTGAAACGCTGAGAAAAGTATTTTCTCAAATGTATACAATTTTCCTGTTTCCACTGTGTGTTTTATTTTGGTTCTGGGCATTTAGATCCATGTCCTAAAAGTTACAAACAACCAAACCTGGCATCCACGTTGTGCTACAAAATGGAATTATTCAGATAATCAGATAAAACCTACAGAAAGTATTTTTCTAAAGTTGCACTTAGTTTAAATGAGTAAAATTAGAAAGAGAAAAACAATAAACAATAAATAAGTTACTTAAAAATTGTTTAACCATATAAATGCTATGCAGTCAGTACTGATGGCTATTGTGTAAATCATTTATCTTTTGATAATTGCAGCAACTGTTTGCTAAAATGTCCAGTGGTGGAATTATCATTTTCCTAGACAAATGAACCCATGTAGAAGACTACCAGTTTTAGAAGACCATAATATGGACTGAAAGGACATAAAATTCATCACTATATTCCCATGATTGTCTGATAAAGTTTGTATAATGCATAGTTATAAACAGCCATAATTGCATTCTCATTTCCATTTAGGCAAGTAAAAGACTTTTACCACCAAGGAAAGGTATTGTGAACTGATAATGGAAACAATCTGATCTTTATTGAGAAATGGCAATCAAGAGGTGTGCAAAAACAAATCCCATTTTGAACATGCATGAATGTGGCTCAAGTATCAGAAATTATCACTTCAACTGTAAAAGTTTAAAATTAAAACTGTAAAAGTTTAATTATTAAAACAGTCATTCTGTCAGCCACAGACACACTGGGATGGAAAAAAATTCTATGAGAGTTGATTTTTCAGTGAGATAATTTGGTTTGCCTTCACAAAGAAATGTGGAAGTCCAAGACATCCCCCTCTGTCTATGTAACATCTTTGTGGGAATGTATGGATCTGGAAAGAGTTTTACCCACCTGCTGTGCGTGCAGTTCTTCCAAAAACCGCTCAGCGAAAATTCCACTCACTAATCCAATGGCTTCAATCATCCCTCAGTGAAAAAACTTCAGAAAGACAACCTAATTAAGTTTAATTAAGAAAGAATAGGCCTCGGGCTTATCTGGTTCTTGGTAAATGTTGTCTTGAGACCTGATATGTCAATGCCACGCATTGATGCTGGTTTCTGATAGGATTTTATTGTATCTCCAACTGTTTTGAAATAACTCACTAACATCAAAGTCTCTTCTCCTTTGGGGGAAGCAATCTTTATTATTGGAAGCACTTTCAGAGTAATCATCCCAGTACAACATCTCCAGAGTATCTAAAGGCTATGTTCTTCCATTTGACTGCATGACCCACTTTGCAAACTTGGGAATCTGTTGGAGGCTTTTCCACACACAGTATCAACAATGTAAAGGAGACAGTGTCCTTAGAGGGGTTAGAGCACATTAGAGTCAGAGGCTGGGGCAGTTNAGCAAACACCAAGTCTGACAGACCTGAGCCTAAAAGGCTGTGCTTTGAGAGAGGCACATGGCACTGAGAAAGGCAACAGAATACAGAGCACTGCTAAAACAGCATTAAACAAACTTTAAAAAAAGGTTATGTGTGGTTTTGGTCTTGTACTGAGCATCTATTTATATTTAATTACAGTGTTACTGAAGTAACACTGACTTCTTACCTCCTAAAGTTTGCCTGTCAGTAAGTTAAACACCATATAATTTTATCTCCACTGTCATTATGGGATCAATAAAAACACTGAGGAACACCATCCATCTTCATATCTCCTGAATTTCAAGGCCAAATATCAGCTTGTGATTCTTCAACTGCATTGCTTATTTCCTAAAATCATGGGGGCTCACAAAACTAAAGGAGGCCCTGGTCAAACACTGAGATCAAATCAGACAAAATTAAATGCTTTTCCAAGTAATAGTTCAAGTTGTTTAGCAGTTCCCCTCAACAAAAGTGAAAGACCTTGGAAGGAATTAAATAAACTACTATTAAGTAAGCAGCTCCTCAAACTAAGTCAAACCATACTCTAGAAAAGAATAGAGAGTTCTGGAGAACTAACAGGGAAAATGGGAAATTTATACAACTTCATTTACCAGAAAAATTATCCAAGGATTTGTAAAGAATCTGCTTTAGATATTTAGATGTCATCAACTACCTCTGCTTTCTAAACCAGCTGATTTCTGAGTGGAAGAATTCCTAAACATGAACCAGCACTTCGGAATCCTTTTGACAGCCAGACATATAATCCTCAGATATTCTCCTGTAGATGATTTCTAGCAAGTACCGGAGGTGTTGGACGCTGTACAGCTCAAATGTGTGCAACAAACAGCTCAGGGAAACCTGCAAACAATGAATTATGGCATTCCAACCTCGCTGTGGTGGGCCATAAATCAAGAGCCGTGGATCCTGCTGAACCAGCAATGTCCTTAACCTTGCTAAATTCCTGATGTGTAAATATGAAGACTTAACAGTGTGGCCTCAGAACAAATTTCAGGGTCAAATATAACACCAAAATTATTCAGCAAGGAGGCAATTGCCAACCAGTGGTACCACAAATGAGGTGCTGCTATTTAGCAGGCAGCGGGCCAAATAAAATCAATTCTGGTTTAAGCACCAAATGTTAGCAGACACTCCACACTTAACGTCTCGTAAGCATCTTTCCAGAGTAGAGGCAGATTTATCTAAGTCATCAGGAGCTGTTTGATACACCTATTATATTTGGATGTCATCAGCATAAAGACAGTAATTAAGATCGTGCTTATAGAGCCAACAGCCCTGCCTGGAGCACAGTCCGTGCATGTTAAACAGGACTGTCCTGCCTGGGAAAGCCTGGACTGGCATTTCCAGGCCTTGTCACTACCCTAACAATTGTAACCCAGAATATCAAGAAATAAAGAAAAAATAACTGAACAAAATTAGCCATAAATTCATTATTCTTGTATCCTATAAAAGTAAGTAATGTGGAACAGACAATTATTTTTCAATCTTATGGCGGGTCTAAGAGAAACTGTGGTTTGTGATGTCAGGTGTTCTATTATTTTGGTGAAATTTTTTACATTTATTTTATTATCTGCCAAACAGTTATGTGCACAAGAAATACTGAAATATATCTCCCTATTCATGTTGAATTAATCAAAACTCCTAATAACTGCATGGAGTGAGGGGAAATTTAGAAAAGGAGCACACAGTATTAGGATTTATTAACTGCTTGTTTTGCAGCTCTACTTAATTATTATCATCTAATTAGTTATCCACTATATAAAAGGGGAGATTAAAGAGATATTTCTCCTCTCAGGAGTATAGAAGTCTGTTTAGTACTTTGAATTTAACTTTCATTGACTCGTTGAAATTTGTTTCAGGCTTTCCTACAAATGATTGCTCTATATGTCACAAGTATGAACTATTCAGCACTTGTCCACATGTCCCCAACTTTTAAAATGTGAAGAAAAAACTTTAAAAGAAGTTTGGAGGAATAGATTAATTTATTCTACTCCCTTTTTAGGTTACTGGTGGGTTTTTGGTTTTCTAGAATTTGCATTCTTTTAATTAATTGCACTGGGAGCTGTGTAGAGGAGAGGGGATTTGGGGAAAAGCTCATAAACAAGCAAGTAAAGCAAAAGACTCAGCTTGAAATACAGCATTAAACTTCTGAGTTCTGTTTCCTTTTCTGTGAGCAATATAATGTGTACTTAATGTATTCATCACTCACTTTAACCTTTATATATTCACATGAATAAAAATG
>WAAG01068289.1:0-17146 GCA_013390105.1 Tichodroma muraria | reverse complement strand
ATAGTTATCATCTCTCTCCCCCCCAGCCATCATTCAACCACAGGGTACATAATTAGTTCTTTTAATCTTTGCTAATAATGCATCATTTCATTAAAAGCCAGCAAGACACTTATTATAAAATGTACTTTCATTCACTTCAGCAGAACTATGTCATGTCCTAGAAAAGCACATGTCAGAGCAGCCTTAAGTGCCATCCTTGCCAATTTTTAAATGGGCAGTAGGTCCTGCAGGTAATAGAAGAGGTTTTGCATAATGACAGTTCAGCTGGAATCACTGATTAGTTCAGTTAGATTTCCTCCCTGCTTGGTCTGTAGCTTGACAGACAATCTGGGCAGAGAGAACAAGCGCAAATAAAGTACTTGTTCCCCCTTATTTTGGAGAAAACAAACATATAACACCAGCTTTGGCGGTATTTACGATATGAACTGTAGGCCTACCTGAGTTGTTCTTTGCCCTAGTCATTTCCTCATGCCTCTTGGCAGAAATACTCTCTGTGCCACATTGCATCACTTTTCATGGAAGTCCAATGTGTAAATGCAGAACAGATGTGCTGTACCTTTCTGCATATACACAGGATGTTCATGTCAGAATGAAAATAAAAGATTATTATAGTTAGAATCTATTGTGCTAATATGCACGAGCAAGACTAGGAAGCATCACAGATTCAGATTAACTGTTAGTTTTGTAAGTGGGCAAAAAGATAATTCTCTTTGTCTCAAAATGCTTGCATTCTTAATTCAGGGTTTTTTTTCTGTTCAAGATCAGGATACAAACAGCCTCTGGGATTCAGTGTAAAATCATGGAATTGCAGAACAATCCATCGGACAGGTTGGAAGGGAGATTGAAAGATCACCTGGTCCAGCTTTTGAAACCCACATGAGATTATGGAGTTCCCTGCCCAGTCATCTCTGAGAAGTGCCAGTGATGGGCACTCTACAACACTCCTGGGGAGATTCTTCCAGTGGTTGATTGTTCCCAGAGTGAAAAATTTCTTTTGTATACCTGGATGAATCCTCTTCTGGTACAACTCATGCTTGTTATCCCTTGTCTTCTCCACGGGCTCCCTGAGAGCCTCCACCCTCTTTGTAGTCACCCTATAAGTACTGGAATTCTGTGATGAGGGTCCCCCAGAGCCACCTTCTCTCCAGGGAAAAAAGACCCAACTTACTCTGTCTTTCCAGCCCTTTGAAAATTTTTGTGGCCTCTCTCGGACCATCTCCAGTCTGTCCACACCGTTCTTGAGTTCTGGGGACCAGAAATGGACACCATACTCAGGTGTGGGCAGTCACTTTGGAAATTGGTTTGTGTTTCTTAATGAAAAGAATGTATAGGGTGATACTATTGTAGAACTAATAAGATGGATTTGCTCACAAGGCTTTTAAATTTTGGTAGGTTTTTTTTACGCCACGTCATTAACCTGTAATTTTCTTTGCTAGTGTGTTTTAGAGTTTTAAAGCTTCTCTCCTGTCTTCCTCAAACTGAAACTTTTTTTGTCTTCAGGGAAATATTTTGTTTCTGTGTTTTTCTAGCCTGCTGCTGAGTAGAATATAGGGCTATGAAGTCTCTGTGGAAATTTTGCCTTGTTCATTATTCATTACCCTTGCCACCACTGACGGTGACAAATGTCATTACTTTAATGGCCATCGTTACCCATTGTCATAATTAAGGGAGATCATTTGATGACACCAAATATAACATTCCTTAATGCATCAAATTAGCAAAAGATGTCATGGCTAGGTACACAATTTAACCCATAATTTTTAAAGATGAATTAATAAATAAAACACTTTCTCCTCATTAATATGACAACATCATCATTTTAAAAGTTCACAGGGGCAAAGAACAGTGTGCCAGATGGTAGTTTTTCCTTATTTCCTCCCAGTTTGGTGGTGACGTGGGAAGCTGGAGTCCTCCACCACTTTTGGGGGCTCACCATAATGTTTCATGATTGCGTTATGCCTGGCTTGTGAATGGCTGCACTTCTCCAGAGAGTCCATTAGTCAAGTCATCCTCAAGTCAGTGGAGCTCAATCATTGTTATAGCTGACAAATGCATCCTTAATTTAAGTGATGAGGATCTGGATCTCTGCAACATATGGTCATGAGCCATGGACCACTGCGGATAATCTGGCAGATATTGCAGAAGGCTGAAGAAGTCTCTGGATCACAGTTTTTGATGGAAACCATGCTGTATGAAGTAGCAGTGTTCCATAATGGAAATGGGAACAATCCTGCATAACAGAGAAAGCTAATGAAGGTCTGGCCATGGTGTCAGATTCTTCCATTTCAACAGGTGGCGTCCACAACTGAGAAAGATTCTCCAGCTTTGTTGGGCAGGTTTGCTGGATGGACATTTATGTGGGCTGTGTGCTGATGGTCTTGATGTTCTTTGAGATCCTGTAGGCCATCAGTGATTAGATATAAGAGAGAATTTTTCTGCGATGAGGGTGGTAAAGCAGGTTGTCCAGAGAGGTGCTAGATGGCCCATCCCTGGAAACATCCAAGGTCAGGTTGGATGGAGCTATGAGCAATCTGGTCTAATTGAGGATTATGGAATCATAGAATGGTTTGGGTTGGAAGGGACCTTAAAGACCATCTTTAAGTTCCATCCCTTTGGACAGGGACACCTTCCACTATCTCAGGTTGCTCCAAGCCCTGTCCAGCCTGGCCTTGGACACTTCCAGGGATCCAGGGGCAGCCACAGCTTCTCTGGGCACCCTGTGCCAGGGCCTCACCACCCCCAACGGGAAGAATTTTTTCTGAATATCCAGTTTAAAACTATTCTCCTTCAATTTGAAGCTGTTCCCAAGGTCCCTTGGGGGTGTCCTTGCAGGGTGCTGGAGTAGATGACAGGTCCCTTCCAACCCGAACTCTGACGTGGTTCTTTGATCTGTAGTGACACAGCAAAGAGTATGTTCTGATCATGGCAGTTTGGATTTCTGTTTGATGGTAGGATCAGGAAGAACACAACATATGGCAAGTGGGCACAGGGGAAGAGAAATTTAGAGACAGAACAGGAAACGAAAATGAAAGACTGAAAGACGGGAAATGAAAAGATCCATAGAGCGTGGGTCAACATGTGAGGAGAAACATTTGGCAGGCATGTGGAAGGAGGTTTAGCCATGGATTGTATTGGCTTTGCGACAGATTGAGGACCTCTGGAGTCACTTGTACAGTCTACAATTTGTCTAAGCAATGGAGATCAGGTCACCTCATCTCTTTGCAAAATAGAAGACTTTTTTTTTAGGAGACACACAAAGGGTGTGCGGTGGCACTGGCAGTGAGGATGTGACACGCAGATCTTGTTGTCACTGACTGAGAAAGAGCAGGACAATGGATGATAAGCAGCAGTTTAGAAGAGGATGTACTTTAGTACAGCTCTTGAGAGAGGAACCCCTTACCTCAGAACGAACATAATTGTTGAAACACTGATGCTGTATGCAACTCGTGTAGCTGTGTGTATGTTAGTTAACAAGCTGGAAGATTTCTGTTTGAATATTAACAGGTACTGACTTTCTCTGCTTGTGAATCCAATGAAATCAGTGCAGTGGCACAGCTGCAAACTAATTGCCTTCCTCTCAGTCATACTCACTGATACAAGAGCAAAAATGTCTGTAGTTTTGCAGTTCTGATTTAATACTGAGCCTTACAGCTGACAGTAAGGACTACTCCAGAGTTTGAAATATTAAAAATTATGCCCTTCAGGACTGAACAATGTTTTGTTTTCTTTTTTTACAGGACATGCAGTCATTTTTAAAAAAATTATTAAGGCTTGTCAGTAGATCAATGGACAGTTAGACCTGTTGATTTGGATTCATAAACTGTTAAAAGTGTTGGACTTTCTACAGATTTTTTTTCTTTTTCACTAGAGTCACTGGAATAATTCTTTGAGAACACTTGCAGCCTCAAGGACAGAATACATAATTGTGTTCATGAGATAAATCTATCACAATAGGGGAAGAATTCCATTGTAAGTATTAAATGTGAAATATAGGAAAAGAAATTTTAAAAAAGGAAAGATTAAAGCACATTCTACCTCCCCATCTCACCCTTTAGATCTCAGCTTTCACCATAACGTAAATCAGAAACCTGCATAATGGGTAATCTGTGCCCAGCCATTTCACATACCTCACTGTTTCCCAATCCATGCTAAAACATGACAAACTGCATTTCTCATGTCCCATAAGAACATAAGAATCTCATATGGAAAAAGAAACAAGCAAACAAAAGAAGGCAAAACAAATAACCTCACAAAAGTAACTTCTCAAAAGTTACCTTCTTCTAAACAAGTGTCCTTCTCAAGAAACCCTCATTTTCACCCTCTTTGGAACTGAGAATTGGATTAAAGCACAGCTGTGTACTTTATAGTAAGCCTGAGAGGGTGTTGAGTTCTGCACTGTTCACACCTAAAGGAACACAGGAAACCAAGAAGCTCTAGATCAAAAGGTCCCATCTTTCTTCACTGTCATTCAATTGATGATTATCTAATCTTTGTTAAATTAATTTATCTGTCCAAATACCAGCTTAAGGAAAAGAAAGCCACCAAACCACCAAAAAACCCTTAAAACCAAGTAAACCACCAGGTACAATCAGTGAAAAATTCTCTTTAGGGGCTATGTAGAGAGCATGCTTGAAAGTGTTTTTAGCATTTTAACTATGATTGAGGGTGAGTCCTGTTTTTAATGCTAGAGATTCAGTTAGAGACATGGACATCACGGCTGTGCACCTGCAGAATGCAGGAAGAGGCTGTCCTTTTCCTAAAGAGACGTGTAAAATGTCTCTTTAGAGACATTAGATAAAACAGGGTGATAACAATGAACAAATTAGGTCCAGTATTTCTTTATGTTTCCATCAATTTGCAGTTAGCATCCACAAAGACACATTTGAGTTATTTTTTCCTGAAGTGTAACACATTCCATCTTTCTCAGTGGAATTTTTTCTTTTTAAGTTCCACTTCTCAATATCATGTTAATGCAAAGTTGTTGGTCAAATACTCTGCCACTACACTGAGACAATACAAAAGAGTTAAATCAGTGGAAATCTTGCAAAGTTATCCCAGTTCCTTTCCATGTCAGTGAACTTATTAATTTAACACGTTTTATACATTTTGTCTGTGAACATCTTTGACCAAATATCATTGTGTGGCACTGAACATTCAGTAAACCTAAGGAAATGGTCTCACCTTGCACCAGGCAAGGTTTAGATTAGAAATAAGAAACGTATTTTTTCACAGAAAGGGTTGTAAAGCTTTGGTACAGACTGACAAAGGCAGTGGTGGTGTCACAATTCCTGGAAGTGTTCAGGAAAAGTGCATATGGCACTCAAGGACGTGATTTAGTGGGGAACACGGTGGTGGTGCTGGGTTGATGTTGGATTTGGTGATTTTACATCTCTTTTCCAAATATAACAATTCTATGACATAATGATCGTAACCTCTGCGCTGAAAAAAACAGTGGGAGTCTATTAGATATGGAAGCTCAGATTAGTATATATTGAGACATAAATAGTTCTGGATACTTGCTTTTCAGGAATATTCTCAGGATTATCTGAATTTACCTTCACAACAAACTCTCTGACCATTTCTGTGAATGTGTACTGAAAAGTCCTGTTTAAGACGAGACATTTGGTGAGATGAGTCTCTATCTGCTCAGTTCTGAGAACACTTCACTGACTGTTTGGAAGGGATGGCAAGAAAGAAAATCAATTAATGCAAAACATCTATTTTTTCAATTTAATAGAATTTAACATAGATGTGTCTCTCAGAGCTGCCAGGGTGTCTCTGAGTACTTCTTGTTACAGGCAGCTTAGGACATTTTTATTCAGGACTGAACGGAAGGTGTTAGATGTGTGAAATTCTTTCCCTAGCTCTAGTGCTGAGTTGTCTCTTAATTTCAGTGTATCAGTCCATAAAGTGGCAAGTCATGATAATTTACTTTGCAGGAGTTCTGCAAGATTTCGTAAATATTTTTAAGAGTTTTGAGACGCTTGGATGAAGTGTATGAGGAACTGAAAATGAAAACATATACAGAGTTCAAATGTGCTTCTTCGTTGACGTTTGATGTTGTGACTTCTGTGTTTGGCTTAGGTTGCCCAATATTCTACCTGGCTTGTGTGCTGGAACCCACAGCAACCCTAATGCCCACTTCAGTTTAGTGTCCAGTGTCTGTGTGCTTCCCTTTCCAAGATAATGCAGATTGTGTGCAGAAAAAAAAACATTTTCTCGTGCAGAAAACGTTGCTGTTTCTTGGTCAGCAGAATCCTCATAAGACTGAAGAAAACAGGAAATGATGGGAACTGTTGGGAATTGAATGCTGGTAATGAGCAAAAGTGCAAAATCTCTGACCTCCTGCAGAAGCTCTATTACATCTACTACTGCCTGCGTAGCCTTGGGAATATTATTCATGATTTTGTCATTCAGGTCCTCTTACATTAAATGGAGATCAGCTTTTTTGAGTGTTTTTGTTTGGTTTGTTTGGATTGGTTTGTGGGGGTTTTTATATTTTGGTGTTCTAGCTTTATATTCTTCCTAAATGATGTTTTCCATGATGATGCAGTGGTCCTCTTCTGTACTTCAGGATGCTGCCTCAAGATGGAAAAACTCTCCTTGTTTTTCCAGGTTCCATCATAACAGCGGAGCACAAGGAACCTACCTGAGAAGGCAGTGCCAATATTTGTATTTTATACCTGCAGACTTGTGGGTATTCTGCTTTGAACTTTTTTTTTTAACCTCTTTCGCCTGTTTGAGCAATTTAACTTGATGCCAGCTATGTAATATAATTCATCTTACAGCTCCAGATAGATTTATTCTTGAGTGCTCAGAGTGTAATCTTTAAGCACTCTGAATAACAGACCTGAGAAATACCGTTAGAATGATTCTGTCACTAAAAGTGAAATTGTGAATAATGGGTTGCTCTTGGCACATAAAAATACAACCCGTGTCCAGTGATATTTGTGTTTGAAATATTATTGTGAGCTGGTAATTGGAATGCTGGTCTCCTCTGGAAGGAGGTGCTTCACACTTGTAACCTAATGACCTCTTTCTAAGGACTTAATATTTTAAGTTTTGAGCTGTATTAGATCAAATATATTTTAGGGGCTGCCAGCCTTATTGTGATTGCATCCCTATAAAGTACTCTGCAACTTCTTTCTCATTTTATCCTGCTGTTTAGTCATTTTTCAGACAATAACACACTGACATTTTTTTAAGTTGATGGCATAATTAGAACAATTAAGTTTAACATGGCATAAAGCTATTGGCTATAATGCTAAAAATTGGCTTGACATTGGACCTCAAAGGTAATTTTAAAGAAATTTCTGTATTGCCATATATTAGTGATGGTCTGTTCATTGCAGTCCTCCAGTGACTAGTTATAAATTCAATTCTACCCATATATTTTATGATAATTTTACTTGTTTTGGTCGGGGTAGTTAATTTTCTTCCCAGTGGCTGGTGTAGGCTTTGCTTTGTTAAACTATCTTTATCTCAGCCCACGAGTTTTGTAGTTTTTACCCTCCCAGTTCTCTCCCTGATCCCACTGGTGGGGGAATGAGTGAGGGCCTGTGAGGGGCTGTGAGGGGCTTGGCTGCTGGCTGGGGTTAAACCATGGCAATAATGCAAGCTGAAATTGCAAATTTTGTAGTATTCAAATGTGAGTACCAGTTTGAAGATTTCATGGAGTACCAAAATTGCTCAAAAGCTTGGAAAGTTTTATAATATCTGTACAATTAGCTGTATAAGACGTAGTTCAAATGAGAAAATATCTGATACTAGAAGGGTCTTTGAACCAAGAGAAGCATCTTAATATCCAGGAACTTAAAAACCAGGAACTTGAACAGCAGGAGCTGAACAAGTCAGGGGAAGGATACAACAGAGCTTTTGAACAGTCCAAGAAAAAAATCAAATGCTCTCAGTTTAGGATCATTGTGAATAAAGAGCAAGAGATTTTCTTAAGAGATTTCACCATTCGACTATAACATATTGAGGCTGGTGCTGGATTTGGAAAGACTCTGAGGTCTATATTAATCAGTTATTAATAATTCACTGTCTGCTTGGAAGTCCTGCATAAAAAGAAGACCAAAGAGATTATGTAGTGTGTTCATAAACGGAATCAATTTTATTTTTAATAGGTTTATATCAACATATCTTCCTCGAAGATTATACTCAGATTCGAACCACTTCAAGACTTAAATTACTACTTCTTTCATTTCAACCAATTTCATTAAGAAACCTTGCCTATCGGAAAGTTTATGAGTTCATGACAGAAACTTCCATATTGAGCAATTTCAAAGCAGGCAACAGTGATTCTTTAGGGTTTTTATTAAACCCAGCACTAAACTTTAAAATTACAGTCGTACCATCAATGCAATGCAACACAGCGCACAAAGAGTGGTTTTACTCTTCATGAAAGATTTAATAACATATTGTAGATCTTAGTTTTGCCATATTCTGTTAATGAACCAGCTCCAGGTATGAAGTGCAGCCACTTTTGCTTCAGAGTAGCCATCTGTTATGGTGTGGCCATCGTGATATGACTCATTCTGGGTGGATGAAGTTTGTGAGTGCTGGGATTCCTGTGATCTTTCATCTGCACGACATTTCATTCTTTCCTGGAACCCTACCAAGCGTCTGGAGCACAGCAGTACTTGGATGCCTGTATTGTTTTCAAAGACACTCACAGATTTGCAGAACCTTAGGCACATTTTACAGTCCTGCTTTCCCTCTGGGTTTGTGGGAGGACTGAGAAAAATGTTGAAACTATCCCTCTTTCACACAGAATCACACTCTCCTGTTTCTGCTGAGAAAACCTCTTGCATATGTTTCCTATATGATTTACTTCTTCACACATGATCCACAATTTTTTTAAAACTCTACTTTCCTTTATCCTGGTGCTAAATGTCATCCAGGATTCCAGCATTTTACACTGTGGATAAATGGAGCTGAACAGGGGGCTAATTCTGATGTCTTAAACTGGTTTTATGGTCTGTAAGTAATTACATCCCTTGTTGAAACCAGTAGGCTTGAAAATAAACTGTCAGGAGCTCTATGCCCCGACACATTTTACCATTCCAACCTTCTGATTATCACCAAATCAATGTTTTGCTCACTGAAGCTTACGCCACTTGATGGAAGTTTGAACCTATAAGGTGAACTTACATAACTACTGTAAGGTGCAACCCTGCTATGAGCTACTAAGGACCTCACAGAAGGCCAGGTTACACTTTTCTGGTCGTTTACGCTCAGTGTTTGAATGAAAGAAAAATGTCTATCAGGTCTTGGACTCATGGATTCTGAGGTAATGTAAGAAAAGTAATTGAAGGTAACTTTTTTATTGCTAGACAGGCAAGCGAGTCAAGAAATACCGAAGAGTAAAATTTTCAAGCTGAACTTAGTTAGTTTACTATGGTAAAATCCAATCTTTTTATTTTCCCCCTGCAGATTTTCATAATTATAACATTTTCTTAGTTAAAAAACAGTTTAAAAATACAAAATAATATCAGTTCTCTCAATTCACTCTGATAAGAACAGCTCTAGGATTTAAAGGAGAACAGTGTTACTTGCCTTGGAACTCTTTCTACACTTTGTGCACAAAATGTAAAAGGTAAAGTTAAAAAGGAAAGTTTGCCTGCAAGTTTTAACTTGGACCATAAATACTTGGTAGATTATACCGAAATCTGAAACAGCAGCGTTTTGTAATAAGTATAAGGCAATGCTACCTAAGAAGGTTTTTGTAGCTTCCAAGGAAAAATGAGGCCAGCAGTTCCTTAAGTTACAATAGCAAGTACACTACAGAGCAGGAAAAAGAATACTGCATGAACGTCTACTTCTTCAGACACCATTTTACTTGGTTATTTTCCATAGCAAAGCTGGAAGGGAAATGTCTCTTTTTTTCTACCCTGTAATTTAGTTGGTTTAAAAAAGATTCAGCTTCAAGATTAGACACCTAAACCGGTGTGAGCACGTCTACCAGTTTAGGCTGTCTATGTTTGCATTGCAGTAGCAGGAGATCAAATCAACACAGTCAGTGCAGGTATTTGGGTCTCTCACGAGATATTTGGTGAGCTCTGGGGCATTTTGGGTTCCACTGGCTGATCTTTGGTGACCTGTGATAGGATCTGAGGGAATGGCTGGAGCTGTCAGCAGAGGTTTATGTGGGATGTCGGAAAAGGCTTTTCCCCCAGAGGGTGCTGGGCACTGCCCAGGCTCCCCAGGGAATGGGCACAGCCCAAGGCCGCCAGAGCTCCAGGAGAGTTTGGATACCACTCCAGGGATGCACAGGGTGGGATCGCTGGGGTGTCTGTGCAGGGCCAGGAGCCTGGTGGGTCCCTTCCAGTTCAGGGTATTCCATGATTCAATGCTATAATTCAGTTTCCCACACATACATTCCCCAGGAAAAGCCCTAAGATGCCCAAAGGGCCATGAGTCTTTTCCAGATACTGCATCATGTCTGCCAGCCCCAGCACCAAGCTAAGTTTTGAGCATGTTGGTCTGTGAGCTGAATCTCACTCTTCGTTTCCTTAATTCCATGCTAATGTAAATATTTTTGTTGCTCTGCATTAGGGAACTTTGAAACTTCAGAAAACGTATTTCAAATTGTCATGTAAAACGGACAAAAGTGGGCTAAACTAAAGATGCATATTTCAAAATACTCCTTGTCTTTGTATGAGATAAGCAATAACGTTTAGAGGACTCATTAAAGTAGCAAATACAATGCTCTGTGTTAAACCAAGGCAATACTGACTAAAAAAATTGTTATTGCTTCTAGATAAAGCAGTAAAGAATTAGCCTTGCTGAATAAAAAAGGTTCAGAAGAAGAAGAAGCTATAGTTGTTCTGGGAAAGGAGCCTAACAGTAATAAATGAATAAATACATAAAACATCCAAGCATTTAACTTAGCAAATGAAGGTTAAGAGAGGACTTGCTGATGTTCTATGTAAATTCATCCTCTGAGACTTCTGAAAGTGAAGGGCAATTTAGTCCATCAGAAGGAAAAAGAAGTATAAGAAACAGTAAAACACACAAGTTTAACAATTAGCATCATTAGTCATCAGAACAACAACTCTATCATTTATCTTTGGATTGAAAGTTAATGACTTCCTAAAAGACATTCTAGGTCAAGTACAAGTTTTTAATTTTGGTGTAGCAATAGCTTGGAGAAATTTTCTAGTAAAATATTCAAAACATGGAGTTAATGAAGGGGCTGTACTGTGATCATTTACAGATAAAAAGGGGAGAAAAATACTTTTATTGTCAAATAATCAGATGATCTATGCCTGCATCAACACATGACAGAACAGATTTTTAAGAACTAGATAAGATTTTACTTATTGCCAAGATCTATTCTTTCCTTGTTTTCCTGAGTTCATTTTTTAAAATTATTTTTTAATCAAAATCTCCGTTTTCTACGTAGGATGTAAATTGCTTGAAAACGTCTAAATGGTAGAACAGCCATCCAGTATTTCAGTTTAAAACCAATTACAAAAAAAAGATAAGCAGTGATATACCTACTTATCAGACCTGGAATTGTAAGTATTGTCAATTATACCTATTTCTGACTTAAAAATAATTTTGGGCTAAAAATAGGTGAGGATACAGTAATATATGATATATATTACTACCACATAGTATTTTTGCTATTTGCATATGCACATTGACTACCAATGTATTACGTTGGATATTAACATTTGCAACAACCAATTTACTTTTTTAATGTATTATTTCGTTAAACTCCAGTCAATTTGTACATTAACAAATTGGGTGACTGGCACCAAATTTTTATGTATTGCAAGACTATTATCAATTTTCACCTTCTACTTTGCAATTCAGTATAGGGAAATGCAAGAAGGAAAGAATTAGGTAATGCACTTTATCTATTTTTTAATTCCCGTGTAAAATAAATCACACAGAGTGAAGCATCTTCCTAAAGAGATAATTAAAATTGGAGTTAAGAAGTACGAAGTGCCTCTTTGGAGAAGAAATTAGTATAGCTGGAAAAATAGTGATTCATTAGTGTGATACATNATAGCAGACTTATAAAAAAATCTACTGACTAATGGTGGTTTGTGGGACAGATGGATGGAATTCACTTACTATATTTCTTGCAATTATTTAATGTCACAGGCATATATAAATAGTATGTATTTATTTTCCCTCCTGCTCTCTTTCCCTCATTCATAAGCTCCAGCCCACCTCCAGTTTTGACTATCTGAAACCAAAACTGCAATCCTGAAGTTCAGCTGCCACTTCACTCCAGATGCTCTAAAACTCTATTTTTCTATGTCTGTCTTCCCAAGCCTCTGAAGTTCTGCTTTTTGGCATGACCAGGCCCTCAAAGCTCTTGTGTCACTGAAAACATGGCTGCGAACATCCCACCTCTGGGATACTGTCGTGCTGTAGGAAATTCACCTGCTGGAATTATTTTCCCTTTTGTGTTTGAGTGTGGATTAAAAAGAAGCAATGGCTTAATGGTCGTGGATCAATTTCAATACAAGCTGGAGCAGATATGGACTCTCTTTGCTACATCTATACTTGAACCTATCTTCCTTCTTACTCTGTTTTTGGTGAGCATCTCACACTTCATCGTATTTTTTTTTTCTTTAAAAGAAAGGCACACCTGCTGCTGTAATATTGAAAAGTAGGTCGCAAAGACCTTCCTTTATTAAATGGTTTGTGGTGTTGGTGTCTAGTGACAAAAAAAACCCAACAACATCTTCTGTTTAAATACTAAAGTCCTGGAGAGTGACTGGATTTAAAAAGTAACCTATTTCCAGTGTAGGACCTAAAGTAAACCAGGTGTAGTAGGGCTGGCAGTCAAAGAACTAGGCAGAAAAACTCAAAATTAAAAAACTTGTTTTTACTTTAACTCTAATAAAGAGCAACTTGAATTGTCTGACTGTTTTTACATAGACAGAGAATGGATCTCTGGAAACTGAGGGGAAAAAAACCTGAAAAACAAAACTAGAGACAATTGAAGAAAAAAGAACAGGAGATATGACAATCCAAACCACAAGAAGTGAGAAATAAAGGTTGACAAAGGTGAGTTAGAAAGTGTCCCTATTTCAACAGAAAAATTCTTTCCACAATTATAACTAGGAGTCTATAAAAAATTAGTAATTAGAAAAATTAGAAAAGAAAGTGAAGAAGAAAACTGAAAGAAGCAGGTTCTGACCTAATAACATCAAGAAGCAACACAAGGACTTACCGTCCCCTGTGGTGAGACATAATGTTTGAAGTATCTCACTTAATTATAGCTCTGCTAATTTGTAGTAGTTGTTAAACAAATTTACTGTATCCTGTAGTCTTTGATATAGAGGTGAAATGGCACAAGGCTTTATTTTTGCTTCAGAGTCTCACAGCAAGCCAAAGGAGGCTTTGCCCACATGGCTGAGGATGCCCTGCTTGCTTTTGTTTAAGCTCTCCTTGGTGAGCACTTCAAAAGGGTTTTCTCAATTGGCAGCCCAAGCAGATTCCTCATGTGGGTAATGAAGATGAAATCCCCTAAAATTAGGGCTCTAATATTGAGCATGGTGGTACATAAATCCTCATCTGCATCTCAGATTTCATTCTCCAAGAGAAGAACTGTTTTGCAGTTGTTGTGCGTTAATTTTGGAGTCACTTCGGATACACCCTGGAGTCACACTTGACAGAAGCATTTGATTGCCAGTAACACAGGCTTAGCTGTAGGAGTTATGAATGGGGAAGTACAATTAGGTCGTTTAGAAGAATTTTCCTCCTGGTTTCTCCTCATTTTAAACCAGATTCATTTAAGATGAAGCTATGCCTCATTGTTCTTTAGACAGTCCCAAGAGGCTCTGGCATCTGGACTAAGCAGAAATTCATCCTGGTGGTAACAAAGTGATCAAAGCACTCTGGAATGGCTGCATGTTTACCTAATATGTTTTCACAAAAGCATTGTGTATGTATTTTATAACCAGAATAAATGTGCTGGCAGCTGAAAACCGGAAGCCTGTTACTGGAAATTATTTTTGCAAACTGTACTTATCCAGCAGCAATAACACATTTTAACATCTGCTGTTACCTTCCTGGAGCGTATGGGTTTAGCCGTTACTAGGAACTTAACAAGCCCAGTGCCTTGATCAGCTGCTTTCCAAATGACTTTGTCATAGGAGGAATTCTTTGGGGAATTGTAGCCATGGTGCGTCATAATACATTTGGCAAATGACAAATACAAACGTGTTGAAATGCATATGCAGAGAAGGAAAAAAATGCATTTCCTGGGCTGGATACTCTTTGGACTATGAAAACAGTCTAAAATCAAATAAAGACCTAGAAAGTATATTGCATAAAACTTCACCAAAATCACTGTCTGTGGAAGCAGATGAAGTAGATGATGGCTATGAAATATGTGCAGAAACGGGCTGGGTTCATTAAAACACTCCAGCTGTTTTACTCGGAGGGTAAGAAGCAACAATCCCAGTTAAATCCATCTCATGGCTGATATGCGTTGTTTGACAGAGACAAAGCATCTCAAAGAGCACAACATTCCTTAACAGTTTGTATCTGTGCAGTGCCTTGATCCTGTTTTGTATTGTCCCTCACAGAAGTCCCAGTTTTGCTCTTTCATAAATTATTCTCAAAACCAATGAACAAATGCAAAAAAATCCACTAAATTCTTAAGCTGATCATTGTAGCTCTTATCTAAGAAAGACTTTCTGGGATTTTGGACTTAGATTCTCTTCAATGGTGAATTAGGGCCACGTTAAGATCAGTCTTAGAAGAGCTGTTTTGTTGTAAGGGAGTCTTGGTTCTCATGCTCTTGCATCCTACTCCTGTCCCTTGTTGTGTTGCTTCTCATGTTTTTTAGAACTATCTATTTTCTTCACCTCTCCTATGCCTTATCAACCATTTTTTTTATATCCATATCAGTAACAAGCAGAGCTAATTTCATCTAGAGACTTTATCACATCCTCTGTGGAATATTGGTTCATTTTATACTTCATCCACTTGCTGCAGACTTTAATATAATTTGCGCTATCACTGAGTCACTGAAATGCAGATAAAAGCATTCTGCATTATAAAGCCATCTTCTCCTCGTGTCCTTGCTTGGCAGCTCTTTTGGGGTGGGCATAGCAAAGACTCCTCCCTCTGATTTTACAAAGACTGTCTGCAATGCTTTTGAGGAAAGTCCTCTATGATAGTTTTCACAAAGTATTGGTGTGGAAGGCATGCATTTTCACTTTGTCTTCTATTGCTGTCTGTATTCTACAAAATTCCAGCTTCAGCTTCCAAATCTTGAAAATCTACTGCAGTCTTAGAGCAGAGATTCTACTCTGTTTTCTGTGAGACCCTGAAAGCACCTTCTATTGGAACTGCATCCTCCTAGCATTTCCTGCTCATTGCAGTGATTCTGGCATCCGCAGTCACAACGAGAACACTGTGGAGGGCTTTTCAAAAGAAAAGGAAGGAGCACTGTCCTCTAAACCTCGACCATCCCATCTGCTGCTTTCACGACCAGCCCAGTTGGTTTGAGAAAGTCATCAGAGGAATAGATTGTTCAAAAAGGAGAAAAAAGATTGACTCCAACCTGCTCACTTTTCTCAGTGTAGTTGGGCTTGTGTCCCCTTGGATAGGCACTTTCTGCATCATTCTGGGAGAAAAGTCAATGACTTGCACAACTATGCTGAAATATTGGTCAACCAAGGCAGAGCAAACAGGTTTCATTATATAAACTCCTAAAAAATACCAGGATGCAGGTCTGCCTATGAGTTATAAAGTAATGACATACGTAATAATAAAAGTTTACTGCAGTACTGCAAGGGTAACTGTGAAACAGCAGCTCTAGCATCTTATGTACACACTCACAGGAGAAAAGTGAGGCTGTGGCTCTAACTACCAGCTGAAATAACTTCCAAATATTTACCCATAGGTCTATAGTAGCATTTCTTTAAGAGAGTATTGTGATGTCCTAAATAGAGCACGAAATTGTTATTGCAATTCCCTAAACAACCACAGTTGCTGTTGATTTATGAAGACCAACTTGATTTCCTTTGTATATGTAATTAGCAATCTGTTCCTAGAATACTGGATTTATACTTCATAGAGTTTATATTTCCAAATCACCTTTTCCTTAGAAGATGCCAATGTATTGTATCTCTTTTAGTTGACTGTAACTGTGGTATCTGACCCTTTACCCTTCCAAGTCTCTCCCTCACTGATGAGGAATGTGTGGTGTGTGTGATGCTGATGCTGGCTGGGGTTCAATCACAATACAGATTTAGGGCATATAGCAGGAAAAAGTCAAATGTTTCAAGAGACAGGTGCAAAGCAAAACTCTCTATGCCATGTGTTAAGTGTTCTAGCAAATTTGAATCTACATTAATCCTCTCTAGCTTTCAAGTTCAAAAAAGCAAATGAATGTGAAATCACCTGAAATCAGGTTTTGAATATCTCTTTTTCACCACTGTAAATAGGCTTTAACAAATGAAATTGAATCCTATAAAGTATTAAAACAAAAAGAAAGAAAACAATTTTAATGAAACGATTAAGAAGTTGTGATAAGTATCAAATCAAAATTATTTATCTATCAGTCCTCAAAGACAGCAGGGAGATAAAAAATATAAAGACCCTATATCTTAGATATAGTGGTAGATTTAATTTAATTAGGAACAGGCATTCTCAGCTGGGAAGTAGGAATTAATGTCTGAGTGCAAAGAATCAAGTTGGAGAACAGACCTTTACATGAACGAGTAACTGAGGGTTAGCCCATGACTGTGCATTGCTGAAAAAAGGAGTTTGGGGACAAGTTTTATTTTAGAGAAGCTCCAGGAAGCCAAATCCTTTGAAAATATGTGCACATATTAACCTGTCCTAGAAGGACATCAGTAGTCATGAATTCAAAGCCCACAGTCTCACAGACCTGATTGGCCTGCCCATACTGAAGGTTATTCTCTGCAGGACCATCGGGTCAGGTCCTGAATGAGAATGTCTCTGTTTCATGGTTAATGGTTTCATCTGATATCTGCATATTTGGCATCTGGGCTTGAGACCTGATGTCTGTTAATGCTGTTGTAGGAGGAAATCGACTCAAGCTGCACCTGGAGGGTTTAGGTTGGATATTAGGAAAGGTTTCTTTACTGAAAGGGTGGTCGGGGCCTGGAGCAGGTGGTCCAGGAAAGTGGTGGAGTCCCCA
>WAAG01068288.1:46335-58304 GCA_013390105.1 Tichodroma muraria | reverse complement strand
GAAGAGAAATCATTCAAGAATTTCTGAATAAACAGAAACAACCTCTGGCTCAGAGATGCCATAACTGAAAGTAGTCAGAGAACAAGCATGAAGTGAAAAGCATCTAAAATTTATCTTGTTCTTAGTGTTCTCCATGCATCCACTTACACATTTTTTTGAGATGAGTCACATGAAAAATTAGGGAACTTCTGGGTTCCTGGACAAAATTCTCTCTTTTATGGCTATCAGACACAGAATACTAGGCTAGAAAGAACTGTTAGTGTGATTCAGTGGGCCAATTCTTCTAGAATACGTTTAAAACTATTTGTTAAACACAATTTAAAACAACATTTCAATTAAAATTCAATTTAAAACAACAATTCAATTAAAATACTGAAGAAGTATTTTAACTTTTGGACACCTCTCCCAAAACTGCCATCTTGATAAAAGATATTACACTCAAATGTTTTAATAAGCTTGACCTTTCATTCAAAATATTAGTTACAAAATTATATCTCTACTGGAATAATGTTACTGATTATTCTCCACTAAAACAGCTACAGCAGTTTCATGGCTTTGCCTCCTAGACACTGTATCTGTGCAAGCACTTACTGGGCAACAGAATGGTTCTACTACTGAACAATTCCAGCTGCCATTTTTCTCCAGAGAAAAGCTAAATGACTCACTTTGGGTTTATTTGCAGGCTGTTTTCCTTCCTGAAAACANTCTCAGCTGCCGCCACTCCACTACACAATTTGGAGGAGTAGAACAGAGCTAACAAACCTAATCCACCAGCACCTCAGTTGAAGAAAACATGGTACTTTTGCATTTTCTCATTTTATTAGCAGAAATCAGAAGCGAGTGATTTCACAGGAACAAGAGAAAAAATATTTATAAATAATAAAAAATTACATTCACCTGCTACTAAAAATACCTAGTATTAGAATGTGAGAAAACACAGTACTTAGCTACATTTGAAAGAGACACTAAATATGATTTAATGTTTTACAAACAAATAAGCCATTCATGCATAGCAAGTTAGCTGAAACAATTGTTTGGAGAATACGATTGTAAAACATATGCAGGTTGATATCAGAGAATTTACACAGCATGGTTTCTGGAAAGGAAACTACGCTTTTTTAGGATAGTAGAATTTTACAATAACAGTGAACTAGGGAGAAATTGCTGAAACAAAGGCTTCCAAAAAGCCTCCCTCAAAGTCACAAGAGGCCATTAAGTAAAATTAATATTGGTATTAGGGGGAAAACATTTCTGTTTAGATGCCAGCAGTACAGCATCAAAAGAAAAAGCAGTAAGTGGTCTGTTAATTTGCAGAAAAGGGTTAACAGCAGAAGGCCACAGTTCTGCACTAGAACTGCAATAGATATTCCCTAATGGTCCAGAAAGCAAAAGGTGGCAAAACTCATTCACATAAAAGCTATTAAGGTTAAGATAAGAGAAGGAATCTTAAGAGTTTCATGTAGTCTAACCAAGATAGATAAAATGGGAAACACATGACAGACAAAGAAAATAATCAATACGGCATTGTGCGTCCAGGTGAATATTTTACTCACCAGCTTCCTGGACCTTAACAACAAATTCAGAAAGAAACATGTTGACTCTTGATAGTCCATAAAAGAATGATATTCAGTAAAAGAAAAAATTAGGCTGTGCATTAAATATTTTGGAGAATATTATAATTGGTACATTACAAACTCAATGCAGCATTTTAAACAGGCACTTTTTAAGTATACAGCACTCCTAGGCAGGCACAAAAAATCATTCGATCGTTTGAAATGTAGTTAAACTAAAAGTTAAAAGAAGTGAAATTTAGTAACAGGCATCTTAAAGGGGAAGCCAAAAGCCATCAGAAAGTTTGGGTATGTTGATTGTAACAGAGATGCAGAAGAATATAAAGGAAAAGGTATAGGGAAAAAAAAACTAAGAACTTTGAATTTAACCGGATTTTTATAAGAAAAAGAATATATATTCAACTAAACTGGGGTTAAAGCATCACAAGTAATGTAAAGAAGAACTGAACTGCTTGAAGCTTTTTACATGGAACTTTTCAGTGCCACAACACATCTTTGTGAAAAGTGATTCTGAAAAGAAAGATACACACACCTTATAATGAAATCCTACTGCTTTTCTGGAGATGGCAACTGATAGGCAGAGAGAATAGAACAAAAGTTAAACTCTCAGCTTCACAATCAGTAGAATTCTTGAATGCAAATTTTTTCCCCCCTTTGGCAGCAGCCACCAAGCATAGCTCTGCTCAGCTCTGCAACCATCACAGCACATGCTGCCTCTACCCCAGCTAGCAGGTAGGTTATATGGGGAGTGGTGTAATAGTCAGGTTGCAGAATCTGACATACTGTGTTAGGGGAGGTCACAGGAGATAAAAGGACAGTAATCAGGACTGTTACTGCAGTGATGGGATACAGCAGCAAACAGAGGATACAAATCCATAGGAAACTAGGTGTTGTTAGCTCCGCTGCTCACAGAACAATTTGTTTCCCTTGTATTTTACAGATTCGAATACTAATATTTCTGTACATTGCAGCTTTGATCACTGTGTTAAATGTAGCTCTACTGAATAAAAAGGATTAGTTTGTCCAGATTGGCATATTTATGACTGTGCTATGAAGAGAATTTGAGGGAAAAACCTTTGAAGATCAAGCACATGCTCTATTTTAAAGGCTGAATTGGGAGTAGTAGCTGAAGGAGGTTTATATCATGCATATAGTTTACAGCATGACTCGTATGACAATACTACTGCAGTATAGTAAAAGGATTGTAAACACTCAGATTTCTTAAATTTGTCTTGCTGTTAAAAGGGTCAATACCACTCTCTCCTTACTGAAAAGGCTAAGAAGTCAGGCAGGAGGAACACTCATGCTGGCTCACAAGCAGCTGCACTTCTGAAATGGACAGTACAACCACAAAAGTGAAGAAGGGACGGGGGAACAAGATTGGTCCTTTTGGTTATAACACATAGTCCACACTGGTTTCAGCAGATCATCAAACCACAACCATGAGGTTTCAGGGCATAGTTAAGCTGATCTAATGGCCAGCCAGTGCCCAAAGGATTCACTGCCAGCTGTGCATCCCCTGTGCCAGCTCTAACACACGTTCTGTGTCACACTGAGCCAACTCACTTTGCTTTTTAGTTCCCTTCTCACTTAAATTCAGGGAACTAAAATGATAGAAAACTAATAGCACAAAATTAATTTGAATAAACTTGACAAAAAATTAGATTAAACCAATAGCTAGTGCAGGAAGAGATACGGGTAGGAGAAGCTGCTGGGAGCCATTCCTTCCAGTAGCAACTAAGCAGGTCAAATACAATATGAAATGACAACGCCATAAAGGACAAGTGAATATAACATTTCAACCTTTGTGACATTTACAATTATTTTATGAAGGAAGGGTAAAATGTTTAATGATAAGTTTCTCCTTTTTAATCTTTGCTAGGTCGTGCCTAACCTACACAATCAATTTTGTTCCCACCACACTGCAGTGTAAACAAACAATAGGAATGAGAAGGACCAAAACGTTAACATTTCTTTTGTGCCACTAAACAAGCTTTTGTTTTTCCAGTCATTCCCAGCACCCTTTTGAAAGGTTCCCACAGCCCATGTAAACAACCACAAGCTGAGCGGGATGACTGTACGTACCTCCTACATCGGCAGGCAGCAACCACAGCATGCAGCTCCCCTCACTAGACAGCCACACACCCACCCCATGACAGGGGACACCACCCACCTCTGCTCTTCGAACTAAACGCCTGCCTGTGCTCCTGAGTCACACTGAGTGTTATCTACTGCTCCCACCAGGCCAAATGTCAGTAATGATGGAGCTGAAGTTTGACCCTCGGTTATTTCACTATCAGCCCGCTTCTTTTCTGCAGCATATCAGGAATTACTTGATTTCAAAATAGTCAAGCCTAACAGTGTTCAAAGCACAAATAACAATAGATTCACCACAGCAATAAGCTATAAAGCTGGGGATACAATACACAACCTGAAATCATAGAATCAGAGAATAGTTTGGGTTGGAAGGGACCTTAAAGGTCATGTAACATTCATGTAACATGAAGGGTCATCCAACCCTTCTGCCATGGGCAGGGACACCTTCCCCTATATCAGGTTTTTCAAAGCCCCATTCAGCCTGACCTTGAATATGAGACGAAAATACAGGATGTCCTGGAAACAAACTAAATGTAACTGTGCATGTCAAAGTTACAATGTCCGTGTCTAAGAACTGCTCTAGCTGCAGTGCATTCAGGTATGTAAAACTTTCAAATTAAGGTTAAACATCTGGGCAACCTAATGAAGCAGCCATTATGGAGATAACCAGGGTTATTGACAGAAACACTTCTGTTTTATAATATTGCGAAATGCAAAGTTCAGCCACCTGTGTAGTAGAGCCCACCTAAGATATTATTAGCAGGACCTCTTTCACACATATAATCACTCCCCTGGAGACACAATGTCAAAACATAACTAGCATTACTACCAGTTACTAAGGGGCTACCAAAGCCTGCATGCTACTCTTGACATGTTCCATGAATATCGCGTGGCTGTTCAGGGCCACAGTTGGCAGAGTGGAGCAAGCACAAAATCCAGCAAGCTGCGAGTCAAGCAGTGACCAAGTCTAGGTCTTACCCAGACCACCAACAGCACAGCCAGAATCCACCTGCTGCCACCAATAACACAACTTACACACCATGAAAACAGAGGGATATAGGATATACTGCCCCCTTCCACCAGAGGCTTATCATAAGGGTTGTGTCTGCCCCATCTTGGCTACACAATCAAGTTTAATATGGGCCAAGAGGGGGAAACATAGCAGGTTTGATCATTGCAGCAAATAGCAAGTTAGAAAAAAAGTAGCCCCCAAAGACAGTGCTCCAAACAAATTGATTATTTCAAACTCATTCTTGCTGAAAGATCAAATAGAGACTGCTATTTAGGCATGTGGTAAAAGAAACAGTGTCAAAGGCTTCCTGGCAAAAAAAAACAAACACTGAAAAACACAGCAACTTTGCCTTAGCATGCTTTAAAGGATGCTGAAGATTAGTCCTCGAAATCCATGAAAACTGTCGCTATTGTACTCTGTAGTAAAGAAAAAAAAGAGTTACCTGTCATCGCAGTGATCCACCCACTCAGAGAAATGCCACAGATCTGCAGACATACTCATCAGCTCTGGCAACAGCAGATGAAACTGCCACAGCAGATCTCAGAAACAAATGTTAAAAATAACTTAGACAAGGTATCTCCAGGATCACAATTTCAGGGCCCTTTTCTATTGTGCTAGATCACCTCTTGCTTTGAGTATCATGCATGAATTAAAACAAAATGACAAGATATAAACAGCAAGAGAAGTCGACATTCCTTGCAAACTGCAAGTTTATTGGCCCAAGCTCAGGACCACAAGTAACACAGCTTAGCAAAGACACAGACAGTGGTGAAGCAAAGGTGAGAACATCCTGTTTTCAACAGAGATACAGCACTATGCCAAGCTGTGTGGGGTCACACTTGCCACAAAAGATGAGTAACATTTCCTCAGAGAGGTCTGAATCCATACATGTAGTTTTGGTTATCATTATTTAATGGTTATGGCCTTGAACTCTAAAGAAAATATTCTCTAGTATATTCTAAAGCCTTACTAGGCAGTGAAGAAGTCAACAAAAGCAATGTACCCACTACTGTCAGGTCTAGCAAAGAAATGCTAGATTTTGCAGCTACTGCAATAGCTAGTGAGCAACTTCTCAAGCATGAAGTATGCTACAATGCTGAAAAGGCTTGCACTTGCCAGGGAACACACTGAGCAGCTTACCCTCCTAAAAAGGGAACTTGGGGAAAAGCTTGAAACCTTTTCTTCTCCATTGGCTTATGATGCTTTGGGCTTGTTAGTCATTCAGTAAGACAAGTAGCTTGTCCTGAAATAGCCTGTTGAGTTCTGAATTCCCTGTGACTATTATCATTCCTGCAGATATATACAGACACACATTCTATCCTATAAAGCACATCACATATTTTACACAAAGACACTAATAACCTTTCACATGCAATTTTGCAATACAGCAAACTAACTCCTTATAAGCATAGGCAGGTCCTGCATGCTACAGCAGATGTAAATGTAAAGTTTCACCTTTAAGAAAACATGGTAGACTTTATCCTGAAAAGCACATGTTCCAAAAGTATCCACCAGCATCTGCGAGAACATAGAGCTAATGTGTGCAGTAAGGACATTATGACAGTCAAAGAGGGCAGAGTTTAAGTAGATACTGTCAACAACACACACCCAGGGTTTGCAGCTCCTGTCCTTCTGAAATTCACAGCAGCTGCCACAACCTATGAGAACACAAAGCCACAGTTGAGTAACTCTGACTCTGCATGACCAAATTAAGGAACACTTCAACCTATCAAAAGGACCCACCAAAACTTCATGTGCAATCGAGTCTCCTTAAGTTCTTTGATAAATCCACCAAAGAAACACACAGGAGAAGTCTCTGGAAACCTCTATCATGTAAAGGTCACCTCCCACATTCCAAGCCATCCAGAGCAACATTTCTTAAGGATGAATTGCTGAAGAGGGAGAAAAACAAGCTCTGACATTGGACCAAGAAACTGAGGAACAGGAGAAGGGTACGTAGGAACAAGTACAACAATTATCCCAGAATCAGTTCAGATGTTTTATTTTCAAAGAGAGACCCATGTGTAAAGAGGGAGAACTGGAAGGGGAAAGATTTAATTTATTACTAAAGCCTAGGATACTGGAGTGGCAAGACTCATTGATTGAGGTTTATGAAGAGTTTAAGGGGAAATTATTGCAACTCTGTTGCAACCTCCTCTAACCTCCCACTCGCCACAGCTCCAGCTCCACAAGGTCAGGTCTCACCACAGTATGTGCCTGCCTCTCAGCTCCACCCTAGGGCAGCCCTCCTGCCTCGGTACAGGAGCAGATCTTGTGCTTAGAAAATGTTCAGCAGTGTGCCCTACCCTCTTGAGTGCACTTCATCTCAGCCTGCCCATGCTGAAGAGTTCACAGACTTCACAGCGAGACACTGCTTCTCCAAAGAAGTATCAGCAGGTCATGCCATCTGCACCACTGAAAGGTTTTCAAGCAAAAAAGCATTTTAAAACATTCACATTTTGGACAACTTTGAATAGTCAGCCTTTGAACAGGAAGCATTACCTAACCTTAACTAGCTCAGAGCTGTCCCTCTGCTGTAAGCAGCCACCCAACCTCAGTTTGTCACATGACAAACTAGACTCACCTAGGCCAGCTCAGCCCGGCACTACTTGCAACAAGCTTCTCCGATACTGGAGCTGCTTAGAAAGCACACAGACCAAGCAATTTCAAGAAACCCATTCCTTTCCCCTCCACATGCCAATGACCCCTGCCCACAAAACATATAAGGTACATCAATACGTTAATCAGCTTCATAACAATGTGTTTGGGTTACAAAAATCTAAATATCACATGACCTTTTATGAGAGTATTAAAGGAAAACTGACCTTTTATGAGAGTATTAAAGGAAAACTGATTTTCTTTTTTTTTTTTTTTTTTCCAATATAAGCTGAGGTAAATAGCATTGCAAAATGTATCATACTGGTATAACTCTAAATTACAGCCAAAACTGAAAACAGCATATACATTTTTGTTTGGTTGGGTTTTTTCTTGGTTTGCTTTATATCTTAATTAAAACATGCCATGCTTCTCTATTTTATGGCCATGTTTGTGTTTGGTCAGAAAACTAGACAAATTCTACTAGTTCATAGTGCAACAGCCACCACCAACCATATTGAAGGGATTTGGATTAGGAAAAAGAGCTGTTTGAGAGAAAATCTTGCTGTAGCAGCTACCTGCAAGCACACAGTTGCTGAAACCATCGCATAAGAAGTGTGCCACCAAAACAGCACACACCAACACTCCATCCTCCAGCACGAAGCAAAGCCAACTGTCTCAGCTCAATACTCAGGCAAAGCTTACCTGAACTAAGAAAGCTAGTTTTGGACAGTATTTCACACACCTCCTCTTACCAACCAGCTGCGGGTGTTATATCCTCTAGCTGATGGTAACATCCTCAATTGCCCCAGCAAACGGGAAAAGATGTCTCCTGGTAGGTTAGGCATGACATTATAGAAAAAAATGCATTGTTTCACTCTTGTAAAAATAACTGCAATTGTTTCAGAGAACACTGAGAAAAAATAGAAAAGAGCTACTGAATTACACAGATCTGTCTATTTAGCAAAAATGAGCAGTCTTGAGGAGATGAACATGTATTTTCTGCCATAGTGAGCACGAAGAAAATTGAATGCAGTAGTTCCTTTTACTCTGACATTTATTACTTTTGAAGAACTTGACCTTACAGACATAAATCATGTCCACATTACTGACAAAAAATTCTAGCAAGGATCTATTAGAAAATACATGACTGCAGTGTATGCACTGATACAGGACAAACACTGGAGTAGCTAACCAGGACCACTGATGCAAAGACCCAGGCAGAATTTGCAACATTGCAACAGTTTAATTACTCCCATTCCCTCTTCTTGCCCAAGAAATGTCCCCTCACAAATGAGACACAATGCCTCTCACAGGCATTACAGCCAAAAAACATTGTGCATGTGCAAAGTTCTCAAAGAATAAAAGCAAATGTGTAGTTTAAGTAAGAGCCTAATCAAGCTCTTGTATTTATTGATTGACTTCGGCTGAACAGAGAAGGTAGCCAAAAATTAATTATTTTAATATTTCACCAATAAAGTGAAAGACGGAGAACCACCTTTCATTTTCTACTAAATACAAAACTGTGACAGGTGAGGAATGGACAGGGACTTAGTATTCTTCCTCTCTCCTAACACAGGAATAAGAAGGTACCCGATATACCCGACAACACGTTTATTCAAAACCAGTCACTTCAAAACAAGGACTTGTCCATTGCTCCCTCAAAGCCACCAAACACCTTCACCAAGAGGAAGTCACTAAGTGTTGCCAAACACACAGAAATGATACATCCCCCCAAAGTACACACTGGTAGCAAATGGAAGGGTGCTCTGGGACGGGCACCTGTAAGCATCTAGTGCTGCCTGCAGTCTTTCAGAGATATCCTCTGCTGACCTGAGAGATAGAGGAGACTGGGCTACACTGTTTTTGCTTGATTTAGCCAGAAGAGCCTGTGCAATAATCAGCGGTTGTACCATAACAAAGCAAGATCAAGAAGTTTGTTGACAATAAGTCAGTTTCCACGCTTACATGGGTCTAGGTCTTCATCAGACAACTACCTAGAAACCTTTGTAGCCTTTGCTGTCACAAGAGACTATCTTAATGTCCTTAGAAGTGATCCCAGGAAACAGATTTTATCTATCCAGTGAATACATAGAGCATTTCAGTACTGAACCATCCATCAGTTTCCACAAATCCACTAAAGCACAATACTTTGCTGTGGAAGAGCATTTTCATGAGCAATTACACGCAATGTTTATCGTGTCTTTCTAGAATTACCTGACCATACACAGTCCACATACGACAAGGCTGAAGCAGCTCAGCAGACAAGGTCTTTATGCTACTTTTATTTCAAGTGTAATGTACTTATAATCATTGCATGAGGTCTTCACAAAAAGATTCAGAAGATTAAACATGTTTATTAAATACCGTCTGAATTTTAAAAATTCTGTTTACTTTAAAGAGACAGAAGAGTAGCATTCCTCTCTGTTTAACAACATTGCCTGGCCTAAATCATCACACACTGTTCCTTTCTTCTACTGATTCAGAGACAACAAATTCCACTGAAGTAATGAACAAAACTTTTGCAAAGCACTGTATGCGTACATAATAACGGGAAGTAAAGTTAATTTGTCAGTCTAAGTCTAAAGGTTAAAAGGATTTTCCCCTAAACTAAAAAGTTATTTGTTGCAAAAGCTTTTTAACAGTTAATGCAAAATGCAAATGAATGCAAATGAAAATCACATACTTTCTGATAAACATTTATGCTTCCAAACAGACACTGTTGTATTAGTAAATTATTCAGCTTGAACAAAGGACCTACACTGATTAGATATAAGCTGCAGTAGCAGGAAAAATCTAAACCTTGACAAAAATAATTTTAAAAAATATGAAATGATATAACTTTTTCAGATACTTATGAACCTAGAATACCAACAAGAATGTGTAAGTACCATCAAGAGAGAGAACCAGGATGCCATTAACACCTGGATGATGATGGAGAAAGGGCAGATTTAAGTTTGGGACTAGGATGTGCCTTAAAACAAGTGTAATCACCATGTGAAAAAAGGATAGCGTCATTTTGCTCCTGTAGATATTAAATACAGCATAGAACTGACCATCTCCTTAACACTGTGGCCTGAAGAAATGCAACTTCCTTTCCTAACCACTGAGTTCTGCGATTGAGAAAAGCTAGGAGTGAACCAAGTGCAGAGTTACACCCTCTTTTAAAACAGCAGTGATGACAGAAAGCTTAAGATAGGGAGATACTTCAAACTAAATAAAATGAGTCTTCTTACCTTCAGCAAACTGGGTCTCAAAATGAAACTGTGAAAGAATTAAAATTCCTACCAACATCTAGGTTTTCCCCTGAGTTTTCAAAGGTTATATCCTCAGTGGAATGGACAAGTATACAGCTGGGAAACAGGCAGTAAGTGCTCTCAAAAGTGTAGCACAAACTGAAGCACAGAGCAAGTATCCATAGCTGGAATGCTGGAGCATGGCCTTCTGTTCACACCCATGTATTTCAGAGCTTCAGCGACTGTGTACATTTCTGCTACGTTTTGTTTTCCTCTGCTTTCAATCGCACCTGGTAAAGAAAGCGCAGGAGAGCAGGTGCCTAGCAACTGGCCCACAGGATGTTCAAGCTGTACACTCTTCTTTTAATGAAAAGCCCAACAAACCTTACAACTTTCCCCTTCAAAGTCTTTCTAGACTCCTTCCAGGAAGATGTAGAGAGGAGTCATGCAGACAACAGTTTCCACATAGGAGTTACAATTTGTGGATCTCTGTCTGCACACTGTCACATCAAATAAACGACATTCAACCTACTCTCTTCATTTTTTAGTACATCCTCCTCATATGTAACAAATTGCTGCATAAATTTTAACACCCGAATAGTACAATTTAACACTAGCAGACACAATTGTTTCTTCCCCGACTAACTACTGAGGTGTTGTTTTCTTCAGTCAAGAGAAAGTTAAGATACTCTATTAAAACACTTCAAGTTTTGATACAGTTTTTGCTCAGTGGGAAATTATGCACGAGGAGGAAATGCTAAAAAGCAAAGCAAAACGGAACCCAAATAAACCCAGTCCCATACCCAAACGAGACCCTTCTTTCCCCAGTCCCGGAGCAAGGTCTGGAATAAGAGCAAGAGCACTCTCGTGCTTCGTGAAGCAGCAACTACTCCGATAAACAGGAAGAGCCAACACTACTCCTGGCTTTCAAAACACATTCAAAGTACTTTACATGGAAAATAAGCAACTCTTCAATAACGTTTTTCCGCGACAAGAAGAGCTGCATTTTCCACCCAAGTGTTATGCAAATGAGCGGGCAGGAGGCAGCCGCGGGGTCTGTTAGGAGCCACTCAACCTATAGGGAAAAGAAGGAAAACGGGGGAGCGGGGTGGGGGATGTTTGAAACCCTCGGGGCTCACAGCACCGCGGCCGTGCGCTCCGCTCCCAGCCTTGCACAACTTTCCGCGGCGGCAGTTCCGCTCTGCTCCCCGGGCGGGGACGGGACGGAGGGGTCCGAGCCCTCCGCCCGTCCGCCGCCTTTGTTCGCGGGGGCCGCCGCTCCCGGCACAAAGCGGGCGGCAGAACTTGCGGAGGAGACCTCGGCCCTGCCCGGGGGCCGTGGCGGAGCACACACACCCCTCCTCCCCGCCCCGTCTCCGCGGCGGGCGGGAGCGGCGCGCGGACCGCGGGCAGCAGACCGTGCGCGGCCGGCAACGTGAGCCGCATGGGAAACGGCGG
>WAAG01068288.1:2067-45751 GCA_013390105.1 Tichodroma muraria | reverse complement strand
AACGGGGCCCGCCCCGCCCCGGTGCTGGCGCGGAGCGATGATGCCGAGGGCGGGCGAGGCGGAGCCGCGCAGGTCCCACCGCGGCCGCGCGGTTCAGCCCGGGACAAGGGGGCGGCTCCGCGCCCGCCCCGCCCTTTCCCGCCATGGGAACGGGGCCATCCCGGCGCGCGCCGTTCCGTGCCCGGCCGCCGCTCGGTTTGCCCGGGAGCCGGCGGTGGGAAGTGCTGGTCACCCTCGGTGCTTCCAGAAACCGAGGCTCACGTGTCCCTAGCAGCACTTTGTCAGTCGGGCTCCGGGCGCCGCGAACCCAGTAACGGGAATGATGGTTACCCCGTCCCTGCTATCCTAAGGCTAAACAAAGCATTATTTACAAGACCCTCTAACGGAGTCAATTCGGTTGGAAAAAGATCCCTGCGTTCATCGAGTCCAGCCTATGACCGAGCCATGGTCAACTAGACCGTAGCACTGAGTGCCACATCCAGTCATTCCTTAAACACCTCCAGGGACCCCACCACCTCCCTGGGTAGCCCCTTCCAAACTACCCTTTCTGTGAAGAAATTCCTCCTAGTGTCCAACCTAAACGTCCCCTGGTGCAGCTTAAGACTGTCCTCTTGTCCTGTTGCTTGTTGCCTGGGAGAAGAGATTGACCATCATCTGGCTACACCCTCCTTTCAGGCAGTATCAGTGATACGGTCACCCCAAGCCTTCTTTTCTCCGAGTCGTCACAGGACTTGTGCTCCAGTTTTTTGCAGAGTTGTGTCCGTCACATGAGAGTGGAGCCAGGCTCAGTGGCCAGGCTGAGTGCTGCGTTCAGCCGTCCCAACAATTAGGTATTCAGTTTTTACCTTGTTTTTTGTTGAACAGTGCCGTATATTCAGCATCACAAACCAAAGGAGAACACAGGTCTCTCTCCTCAGACCCTATCCATGTCAAGGGGTTACAGGTTCCTATTTCTTGGTTCTATTGCTTATTCCACCAGCTTTCTATTAATTGTGGTGTTCTCTCTCTGCCAGTTGAATAATAAATTCACACATAGGTCAGACGTAACTGGGACACTAATACTGAGCACACATTACTTGGGAGTGAAGGAAAAAGTTGGCTGTCTAATCAGTGTAGATCGCTGACAATGGCAGATGCATCGCTCAAGAAACAGAAAATCACTACTCTGCCAGCACTGATGATAGTGCTCAGACTGGCTGAGGATTTAATGAAAATGTTACGATTATTTTATTAGTCACAGATTAGAATGGTTCAGCGTGTAGTCTTTAATGGAAATGTGGTCATGACTGACTATACTTCAAACAGTAGGGATAAAAATAGGAATTGTATTGCAGATCAATGCATTGGCAGAACTAATCACACTGTCATATGCCAGACTTGAATGCCACCACACAGACAGTTTCAATAAAACTGACTTTAAAAATAACACACAGAACAATTTTAAGTGGAACTGTATTGTTTTCAACATACAATCCAGTGAGAATGCAAAAACCTTGCCAGAGGTTATTACTGTGCATGAAATCGTGACAGAGGAAGAGGAACACTGGGGCTTTTAAGCACTCTGCCTAGAGGCTGAAGGGGTACTTGCTGTCTGTCTGGATGTATTTTCTTCCCGTGATGTTTTTAATCTTGATGGACTACCACCCGTACCAGAGGTTGATATTAAGTTCAATGGCAAGACTGCAATGTATCAACAACCTTGGTAACTGAAAAGATTCCATGCTAAAAGGCGAAGAAAATTAGATGATGATTTGAAAATGAGAGTTAGCCAGGAGAGAGAGGGCACATGCATGAGTAACAAATCTGCTATAGAATTGTTATTATAAAGAAAAGCTGACCCTGTATCATACTATGTAATCTTTAAAATGCTATAAATAATAAGGTGAAATAGCCAAATGAAAGGAGCACATTCAAATACTAGACTACCATTTAAAAAATCTTCTTAATTTGCCCATATTTCTGGTTTTATAAGGCATCTATGATAAATTGTGTAAGCTGTTTGCTGATAAAGGGAAGAATAAAGGATTTCTTTGTGTGGGAAAACATGGACTCAAATGATGATAATGCTGAAGGAGGCCTTCTGTGCAAGGTTTAGTCCATTTTGACTAATGCAGTTTGAATTTAAATCCTTACTTTTTAGAGATTATTTTCCCCGGTTGTTTACAGGTAGATATATCCTAATGGCTGGCAGTGCTGTGCATCCCACTGACTGCAGGAATGAGAATGGAAACTGAGCTCTGCCTCAGGCAGATGCTTCAGCTTCTCTGACCTGCCCATACCTGAGGCCGCATGTGTCAGGGTCTGGGATGGGAGAAGCAGGCATCCCACGTAATGGGGTCATGAGCGGTGCACACATGCACAGGTCCCGGACTGGAGAGGGTTTCTGAGGCAGAGCTGGTGCCTGAGAAACACACCCTTTAGCAGGACTCCTGTGAGGAGGGAGTTACACCAGACACAAAGTCCTGGCTTGCAGCATAGTGCTTGTCCATATTTTGGTTTCCCCCTGCCAAACACAGACCAGAGGTGTGGGGAAGCTGTGCTGTTGCGCTGCTGGTGTAGCAGGAAGCAGGCAATGGAGCAGGGGGCACCGGATCAGCAGCTGTTGTAATCACAGCTTGTTCTGCTGGGTGAGAAAAAAATCTCAGGAGCAGACAAAAGGTAGCAAAAGGGGCAAGATAAGCAAACCACAAAGGAGTAGAGCCGCACTTTTTGTTGTTAGTGAAATACAGATTGATTCATCCGGCTCAAGCTTCACCCTTTGAGCTGCAGTGCTTAGGCTACACATGGGCTGTCAAAACCTTACTTAAAACTAAATCTACTAATTCAGACTGCCTGCTGCCACTTCCTAAATGATAGGAAACATCCTCTCTCTCTGCTTCATGTAAGGATATGGCAGACTTGAGGTAAAGAAGCAAAGAGCTCCTCTTTTTGATAGGCAATCTTCTGAGCAAAGACACGGTTAGTTCTGTTTTAATTCCCTACAAATGAAACTGCTCTCCTGGCTGACCTTGGAAAGGTCATTTTAAATACTCTGCATGATGGAACTGAAACCATCTCCTTCCCAGCAGACAGACATTTGATTTGTCTCTCTTTTTTTGGTCTTCTTTTCAAGAATGTTTTCAGAGTCACTGGTAAGGCATAATTCACATTTCTCCCATGGCATTACTGAGTACTGTAAAGTTATGTGTAAGCACATTGCACCAGACTTAGACAATAAAATCATGATTGTAGATAGAACCTATTGCATTCAAACAAAATAGAGGGGATACAACAGAAGTAATAACAAGAAAACAAGAATGAAAATCATCTTTCATCTTAGTTCCTGTAGGGGACGGGTCATCATGGACATACTAAACTCAAGTAAAGTTATAATGTAAATATTCTCTTCAATAAAATGATCAGATAAAGAAAAAAAGAGCTATATAAGATCTCACTTTCTAGAGGTGTAAAGGTCTAGCATTTCCTAGTTGTGGATAAAAAGCCTGGACAAAAAGAGGCAAAATTTCCAAGATAGATAAGGCAAATTTTCATGGATGCAGTCAAAGGACTGGACCCTATTTCCCAAGCCTCATCCCCACTTGGGAAACAAAGGGAGTAAATTTACTGCAACAAATGATGATGAAAGTTTAGCCAGGCATAACTACAGCAGTCCCAGGATCTGACTGCAAGTAAAGATAAAGGACTATGCTGTGACAGCATCAGCTCAGAGAGCTGATAGCGCAGATGAGCTCATCAACAGGAAATTTCAATCTCGAAAAGAGTGAGAGTACCCTAGGTCTTGGTAACAACACCATCTTTTTCTATGGACATTTACATATAAGTTTCATATCAATAATATCAGATCAGAGAGAATCTGTGAATTCTTACCCTCACTCATTTGAGGCCAAAAATGGCCTCATTTTTGTTACTACAGGGATGATACAATGGAAGACCTTTGGGCTTTTTCTTCCCTCATTCTATTGCTCCATTTCTGTTCGTTTTGTTATAGGCAGTGTAATGGTTTTAGTAGAAGTAACATGTAAAAGAAGAGAAACAGCACAATCAGTGAGAAGACTGGCAAAAGACCATCTATACAAATATACTAGTTTCAGTGATAGAGTTAATTACCTTTGTATGTCTGACTGTAGCTTAAAGGAAACATAACTAGAGTTAAGCTCTGGCCTAAGTATGCTGCATACTGAAAAATGAATTTGCTTTTAATGCAAGAGTGCTGCTGATGTTTTTCTTTTTGCACTGAATGCAAAATTTACTTTTGAAGGACACTGCTTTAAGCAAAAACATGGGCTTTGGTGAAATGTTTGGAACGGAACCCCAGTTTGATCTGACCTGTGCAACACTGCAGGCTCAGATCTCCAATCTTAGAAACCTTGCAGGCAGGTATTTCAGTCCATTACTAACACCCATGATAATGCACTCAAGTGAACCAATTTCTGAATGTTCTCCAAGTCTACACCAGAACACAAAGTTTGTCAGGTCCACCAAGGCTGTGATTACACCAGCATAAGAACTAAAATTAATTGTACCCTGGCGAAATCAGGGCAGACATAGCAAGTGTAGTGCACATCAGTGTATTGGCAAAACTATATTAGGCAGCTTGCCTGAAAGCTTGCTGCTCACAAGCTTTGTCAGTCTCTTGCTACTATTGGACTTGAAATTCGTTGTGATAAAAAGAGAGCTCAGATATCTAAGGCTAGCTAATTGTCTCATAAAGGCAACACAGGGAAAATTTTCACACAGGAAAGCATGTAGTCTGTGCCTCTGGCAAGTACTAGTTTACAAAACATCATCCTATTTATAGTATTTGTCTAAGTGTGTGCTTGAAGTTGAAAGTGTTAGCAACTTTCTTCTATAATCTATATTTAGCCGTGGTAGCCTGACTGCTGTAGTAAGCAAAGAAGGTTTGGTGGGAGCAAATCCTAATAAGGTACTCCCCGGTATTGAAAATAACTGAGTCACAGCTGCAATATTTAAACTATTCATAATTCCATTAAACAACAGTTCATAGGAAACCACAGTGGAAACCTGGTGGTAACATCACTGTTTTCTGCTATGGATTGATTTTAGGGCTGAATATCCCACACCATAGCAGAGCCCTTTTTTTCCCCCAGAAGTTTCATTAAATTATTGTTTGTGTCTTCAGAGGTAGTTCTACAAAATTTAAGAATCATTTATTGATATAAATCTGAATACCTATATTTCACATTTATTTCATATACTATCTGGCACTGTCCTGCTCTCCAGTATAATTTTTTGTTCAGCCATCTTCCTTTGGCCATCAACAACTCCCCCTCCCCACCAATGCCTGCACTTTATAAGACAATTATTCAGGAAAACACTTTCTGCAAAAAGGTTTGCACAAATATAAAAAGGATAGTCTTAGGGATAAAAAGACATTGGACTCATGTATTCAGCTAAATTGGAGAATACTTACTAACTGTAACAGGTGACACAAAATTCTCATCAATTGAAGTTTTTGGATCCATTTGTACTTTTGATTGTAATTTTGTGTCTGTAAAATGGGACACTGATGTTTTCGCCCACTGCCACCTGGTCCCCCAGACTAGTAATGTCAGCATAATGGGGTTAAAGGAACTTTCACAAAGTCTGCCTGATACAGACAGCTCCCAGTTTATCTGAATTAGGCTATTAGTACTGCCCCAGAGTGGCGGCAGTATCTCATCAAATTCTAGGCTTTGAGTCTTTTCTGGTATTACATTTCACAGCCAAAAATACTGGCAAAGTATTATAGGCCTAGAACTTCATTTCCAGTACTTTTCATGCTCTCCAGATAGTAACTTGTTTCCTGTGTTTTTTTCTTTTCCTTGTGAGTTCATTCCTGTTTCTCCCACTTCTAAGCAAATCAAACTCTCCCGTGACTGCAGAAAATAGTCAGTTTCTGTAGCTGTGTTGCTCCTGACTAAACCAGCTTTAACTACTTATATTTCAATAATGATATTTTAATTACACATAGACAAACAGAAAGGGAGAAAAAGCATAAAAGCAACTTTCAAAGTACTTGGCTGTGTACTAGAAAAATCAAGATAAAGCTGTTATATAGAATTGTACAATAGAATCTGAAAACTAGACAAATTTGGCAAGCCATATGAGAAAGGAATAATCTTCCTCTCTTCATGGTGTATTCCAAAATAATAGTTTTAGCTAGCCAGTCATGCTGCTACCCTTTTGTATTTAACATCAGCTAGGGCAGTAAGGAAAATGTAAAGACAGAAAGCTTTAACATTTTATACTAGCTCAGTGCTCTTTGGGATATTTTTTCAACAAATTTAAAACAAATTAACAGAAAGTGATTAACTTTATAATGAAGAGTGGCTTCTGCATGGCAGGGTTAGAGCCCAGTGCTATACCCTCTGGCTTCCTCTTTTACCTGAAAAATGCTTTTCCTCATCAGGTAAATCCATAACACATTAAATCAAACAGCGACCAAATGCATCAGGAAATAGAAATATTAAGCACGTAGGGAGTGCTAAACTTTGAGAATATCTGTATCTAAAAGCCCAGCTTCCTAGAGAGAATTCCCAAACTTTCTTTTCAAAGGCACAACCAACAGGCACTACCCAAGGAACCAGCAGACAGCCATGGGTTGCTCTCCACAGCATAGCCTTGCTGTGGGCAGGTGACACAAAATTTTCCAGAAGAGAATAGTTCAGAGAGTTAAATAGACTCCTAGGGATGACCTTGGTTCAAGGGAGAGGAAAAAAATGATACCATGAATTTGTGTTGAATACTGTCTTTTTCCCCTGGAAAGGGAAACCCTGAAGAGAGAAGGTGTTACTGCCCTGACAATTGCTGTGATGAGTGATCCCTTCAGATTATTATGTTGCATCTATCTCACACATACAATTTAGCAGTGCAGTATAAAGCCTCTTTCCAAAAAGGAAAAACTAGAGATCTCCAAATATCAGTGGGAAAGAGAGTTTTGAAATTAAATTTTAAAAATTAAAAAAAAGAGGGAGAGGAAACGTGCAAAACCATGTTTTTTTATTCCCATGCTTTGCAAGAGTTATTCTGAAGGTCATTAGCACTTTCAGAGGTGATGGTTCTGTGAAGGCTATACTATGCAATGTAAAATGCTTTAAAAGTTTTAATTAAATAAACCAGACTGAAAGCAATTTCTTATCAGAAGTAAAGAGTAGCCTCGGGTGCCTGAGAGGGAAAGCTGAAGGCAAGTCCAAGATGTTCAGAGGCAGTCCAAATAAGCCTACAAAAATGTAAAGGATTCTTATGTAGTTGGACCCTCTTTCTGACCCTGTTATAAATGCCAATTAATTTTTAGTTTTGAAATGTGTTTATGGAAATCAAACTATTAGTCTGAGAATCCTCAAATATGGATCTCATTAGCAAGGTGTTACCACGGCTCTCTTGACTAGTAGCTGGTATTCCTTTGGGTAATATTAACAGCTGCAATCAGAGACTGTTAACTATTACCCAGATTAAATAGCTTGTCATTCAGATTTATGTAATCCAAGGGAAGGAAATAAGGATGAATTCCCTTCTAGCATTCACAGGTCAAATATTTATTGTCGCTTGGTGAGTATAATGGGCTTGAACCACGTCATAAGCTTGAACAAAGGCAAGATAACATAATATCTCCTCTGTAGCTCTGCTCGGTTCAGATTCTTCACTGTTTCTATTAAGCAAAGCAATGAGCCTACACATGTTATTTTGCAGAATTACTCTTTAGCAGAAGCACTACTAGAAAAAAGCAAAAATTCCTCAGCCAAAACATCTTCTCAGTTGTCATCTTCACTGATGCTCAGAAGGTTACTGCCATACAATAAAACTTCTAAATCAGCAAGAAGCTTCAAGACCCTTGTTATTTGTAGGAAAAAAAGTCCTGGAGTTATAATATTCAATCAGCTGCATGAATATTAATAGTGCTGAGTGCCTTAATCTAGAGAGTTCTGAAACTTTGCAAGTGCTGTTCGGCATTGTGCTCATCAGGACTCCTGGGAGCGTGCCTCGGTGACACAGAACTGAAAACACTTGCTACAGCTCAGGAAAAGCTCCTGCTGGTTCCTGGCACTCCTTGCAGTGCCTCTGTGTGCACTTTAGCAGTAGAATTTGCAGTGGACAGGAGTAGGAAAGAACACAAACTCACACACACAAGGCTGTGGAGGGAAAGCAGCGATGCTGTCTGCTGATCTTTAGCATGCTAAGAGCCTGCTGAGGGAGCAGGGAGCCTATCCTGTGGGAGCCCAGGCTGCAGCAGGAGCCTTTCCTTCAGCCTCTCATTTGGTGTGTTAATGATGCTGTACACAAAGCATGATGATCCCTAGTAACTGCTGCTAGACAGGCTTTCTGGATTCTTGTTGATCTGATACCAATAAAAAATCCATCATTTCACTGTCTGATCAGCTAGGCTAGCCAATCTGAAAAGGCAAAATCAGTTACAGGGGTTTGGCTTTTCACTCAAGGATAGACAAGTAGTAAAAAATGCTTTGAAATTTCAGACTGTGTTAGTAACCTCTTTATAAAAAAGTCGTGTATATATTAGTTTTACCCCCTGACTTGGCATCAGAAACACAGGCTGGGCTTTCCCCCATGCAATTGCAGAGGGCAGGGCACTGAGTGTCAAGCTGCAGTTTTGGAGCATGCCTAGGGGCCCCTCTCACCTCCTGCTGTACAGCCCTGTCCCCAGCCTCACTGTGATAGCAGCTTTTTGTACAGCTTTAATAAAAAACAGATCAGAAATAACCCTTTCTTAGGAGGTTTATTTTGGAGCTCAGTCAGCTAACTGCTCCTTTTTCTTCTCTGATGTGGTGATGCTGGGGGCTGGTATGCTCAGCCCACCTGAGAACAAGTGGCCAAGGAAGCAGAAACTTGCCAAACCCAGCCCACAGTCGAATCTAGCATGGGGCAGGTTGTGTTTCACTCCCAAAGGCTTTATTTGGTTCTTTAAATGGTTGTTAAAGCAAACATAGCACAGAGTTTCCCGAGCTGTTGGCAGAAGTCACATTGACCTTACTAGGACTCTATCCATTTAAATAAAAAGGCAATCCAATATGTCATGCAGGGTTATCATCAACTTACCCATCCCACGGCTGTCACAAAGCCTTCCAAGCTGGATATATCCTGATCTTCTAATGCAGAAGCTGCAAGACCATGCATTTTTTAACTTTTACTTTCCTGCAAGAAGGAAAATGTGAAACTCCTATTGTACATTTGGATTTTAAGCACTTGATATTCGGGGCTGAGTCTCTGACCAGAACAGGGGGAAGCTTGTGCCATGAAATTCAAGTCTGTTCCATGTCCTTTGGATCTGAGATTTGGTTTCACCTCTGATTTTCTTTCAGTGTTCATATTCCATGCACTTTTTTTGGTTATACCTCCAGGAAAGTCACTGAATATCTTCTGACAAATGCTGAATTACGTACTTACATCTGTGTTTGTGCTTATTTCAGAGATCTGTAGCTGTAGTTCCTAAAAGCTCAACTACATCAACAGAATTGCAGGTGCAGCTCTGATCCCTGAAGGTATTTACCAAGTCAGAAGGAGAGATTTATAACTCTGCCTTCAATGGTGCTACACTGATTTACGTCAGCCAGGAAGCCTCTGTGTGCTTTTTAGAGTTATCTGCTTGACAACTTGTCCATCTTCTCATGTGATTCAGCTGTTTTCTGTTCTTGGGCTCTAACCTTCTGCACATTAGTGGGTGTCATGGTAACTAAGGAGCAACCACACGTAGCAGGCTAGCAAAAAAAACAGAACTGCTGAAGGTTAAAAAGTAAGAGGAAGAAATATTTCAGTTATATAAAAAAAGAAAACAAACCTTCCCCCCCCACCCCATCTCCAAACATGAAAGACACTCCAAACTGAACTTTGTGTGTTTTTCTATGTAAACTAATCCAGTGGCAATAAATGAATAGCACAGCTGGAACATCCAACAGCAATATGATGGTTCAGTTAGGCATGTTGGCAAGCAGCAGGCTATGGGTTGAAATTTGGGCAGTTCTTTTGCCTACATAGGAAGGAGGCTGAAGACAGCAAACTCTGGAAATGTTTAGGTTCATATTTTGATAGGTGTCTGTGGCCAGAGAAGTAAAGATGAAACTTGCCTTTGCACAGCTAGGAAGTGGATAAAATCTTTTTTACAGCACTTGTTCCCGACCAGAATGTAGAAAGTGCAGTGGGAGCTTGCTGTGGTGTGAGTTTGAGAAGAAGCTCTGGGGCAGGATGTGCTATAGTATGACCCACCAGGTGGCTGGGGTGGAGGCTGGTGATGGGGGGGATCCTCAGCAAAGAGGGTCACTGTGAGCTTTAATGCAGTGTGATATGTGCTGAGGGATTACAAGTTGCAAAAACACTCATACAAAAAAAGCCCTGGCTTGCAATTCAAATACTCTTAATTTACTAACTTCTAGGTAATCTAAAGGTGAGTAGAAGTCAGGGAATGAGCCTGGCCTGTAACTCCCAGATCTTGGACTTTAACCTGTGCTGATACCCTTTGGCCATACCCATGTCTTTGAAAAACATTTTTTTCCAAGTGCATAGAAAATGGTGCACAGGAGGCATCTTCATAACTGCAGGATTTTAAGGATGTTACAAACTCTTCTAACCATGTCTCATCAAACAAATGTCTCTACCCAGCAGCTGATGGTAATTCAGAGTTCCTAGGTCGTGGGGGAAAAGTGAGGTTTCTTCAGAAGAAGTCTTAGAATAACAAAAGCATCCTGATCCTAGGTTACTTATCCTTTTTTATTCAAAATATTTCTTATTTCTGTTTGCATTTGTCTAGCTCCAGCTTTCATCCATTGAATATTTCAATATTGACTTCAGTATATAATGCTCTATGGTGAAAATCTCACAGTGTTGAGACACATAAAATGCTACAATTTCAAGTGGAATGTGTCATATGACTAGGCAATATCTGAAAAATAGAATTATTTTTTCATATATAAACATTCTTCACTAAGGCACATTTGTATTTGGGGAATTACTGGTTTTGTCTAAGGCATCTGTCTGGAAATATCTTCTAATGGCATTCAATTAAGGCACTCTAGAGCTCTAGGCACATTCAATACTGAAAGAACATTTACAGGGGTAAGGAGCCTGAAGAGCTTCTCACAGGTGCTGTAATCAGAAGCCCCTTTCTCTTTCTGCATTAGTCACTTTCAGACTGAACAATTTGAAATCACTGTGTTGTTCTGGGGTTTTTTCCCAATAAAATTAGCAACTGTTCTGCTTACTTTCTATCAATCACTAGAAACAACATGCCTATAGTACTACATATAGAAACTGCATATAAAAGAAGCTATCATGATGTGTAGATGTCATCTAATTTTGGTGCCTTTTTATGGAAGAAGAATTTATTGAGACAGCAGTTGGATTCTTTGGTTCTTGCTTTTCCTCTCCCTCTTCTTCTGGGCTATTACACCAGGGTCTTTCTTGCACACTGCCTCTTGGATGTGAACTCAGCCAGCCTTGTCTTCCCACCTATCCCCATCCCAGCATTTCCCTTGGGTTAACTGCCAACTGCTTCCAACAGTACTGGTGGACACATTTGTCTCTGTTTAAAGCACATTGGTTTAGGCATGATCTTGGGATTGAAGATTTGTAGATTTAACTGGAAAAGAGCAACAACCCTGTTGGCTTTATCTTAAAACTAATAATGAATAGAGGCCTAATGGTGCTTGTGCAATCTGTACATAAAGGTCTTCTCCCCCATCTGTTTATAGATATCCTGTGGCTCTCTTTCAAATGCTGCAGGTGCTGCAAATTCGAAGTGTTCTCTCTGTCACTCAGCTGCTCTGCTCAGGCTGAATCCTGTCAGTAACTCCCAGCACTGACAGATCAGGTGCTGAAGCTGTTGGGTTGGGTGAGAGGAGGTGTGCAGCCCTACTCTGGAAGCTTTGTGACCACCCACCCTGGCTGCCCAGGAGGGAAGGGATGCAGCTGGAAAATCACCACACTGCAGCTATGAGAGGCAGCTCTGCCTTGGAGAAGGTCGTGGTGTAGTGCCTCAATTGCTTTTGTCTCAGAAAAAAAATGACAAATTGAATTCACAATTCAATTCACAATTCAGTGGGTAGTGATTTCAGTATCCTTTGTACAGGTGGAGTGACAGAGCTTTAAGAAATATTTCTGCTTCCCAGTTCAAACCTAGGAGTAAAATCCAGCCCCAGTATAACCTGGCACAGACTCCATCCTGCTCTGAATTATCCCCTGCTGCCAGAAGAGACAGCCAAAGCTCCCTGCTGCAGCCCTGTGCCACTCCCAATGGATAATCTGGTTGCAGAGTGAGGTGAAAGGGGAAGAAAAACAGAGCAGCAAATTATGCCAGGAGGAAAGCTTTGTTATATTTATAAGGCAGCTGGGTTAAGAGCCAGGGAGTGAGATGCTCATATAGTAATGGAATAAATTCTATAAATGTAGTTTAGAATGGATGGGAGGATGCAAGCAATTAATTTGTTTTATTATTTTTAATTTCAGCTGTATATTCAAGTGTAAAATATTTTATATGCACAAATGCAAGAATATGCAGACTAAAAGTAAAAAAATATGTGGATTTTCATATTACTCTGAAGGAGGTTAGAGGTTTATTGCTGGAAAATCACTAGGGGAAGTGATTTTTTTGAAGTAAAAAGACGCAGGACATATCTCTCTAGGATCAAGGACTGTGTTAAGACAGCAGGCAGAGAAACATCAAGAAAATAAATAAGGCACAGAATTGCATGCAAGAAAACAGCAAACAAAACCATAAATTTGTGGCCCAAAGTAAGACAAGGATAATGAGACTAGCAGCTACTGGGAATAAAATGCTTATGTGTGTGGATGAGGTTAAAACTCTAGAAAGGATTTCTAGAAGAGAGGAAGAAATCATAAGGCTTTTGTACATAGCATTTTTAATAGACTGAGAGGAGGAAAAAACATATAGATCCTGGGTAGGGCAAAGAGCTGAAGACTATACAATTACAAACTGCTTAGAAACAGCTCTCCAATGTAATGTGGGAAAGACCCTAATAATAAAACTGGAGATGCCTGACCAGTGTGTCTCCTGTGCGGACGAACTCCCCACTGCTCCATGCCTTTGTGAGGTTTAATGAATGGGGGCAGGCAGAGATGGGATGCAGTGAGCCGGGCAGGACTGTGCCAAGGCTTGTTTGTCAAGTCGTATTTGCCACAGTGCTGCAGGGTTGGAACTTGAGGGAGTCTGGGTCTGACTGGAGTGTGGAGGCACTCGCCAAAGCCCCCTGGGCTGGTGAGCCCTTGGACCAGTCTGCCTGGGCATGAGAAAGGGGCAAGGTGGCTGCTGCTGGGGCACCCCTGCTTGGGGTGCAGGGTTTGCATCAGGGAACAAATTGGCTCCAGAGCTGGCATAACTGAATTGTCTAGCGTCACTGGTTTTAAGCAAGTTTTGGTTGATTTGGTTATTTTTGATTGGGTTTTTTGGTTTGGGTTTTTTTTTGGCTTAGGTTTCCCAGAGCTGCACTAACGTAGCTGACTTTCCCAGCTGATCGTTAATGACACGGGGATGGGAGGCAAATGAATCACCGAGGCTACAGGAAAATTTATTTTCAGGAGAACAATAATGCCATATATCAACAAAATGTTTTGTTCTGTCACTTTGTTCTGTTCATTGGCCATGAGGCACCATCTTGGGATCTGTGTAGACTGAGAGCAATGGTTTGTCTACACCTGAGTTAATAAGAGATTAAAGAGGGATTCATGATTCTTGTATGATAGTCATAGAAAGAGTCCTATAGAGATGAATGGTAGCTGGATTGAGTCCAAAGCCATCACATGCCTCTTTGTAGTAGTTGCATAAACAGAGGATGAGTAGATAATTTCCCTCTCTCTTCTGCTCTTGTCTAAGATCTGTCTTGTCATAGATAATTATAAATCAAAAATAATGAACTTCCCCTTTAATGCATTGGAAGCTTTGGCATGAAGTGGTGTAAACAAGTTCTGAAGTCTAGTATATGGGAGCATTAAACCTAATTAGTAATAGATAAATAACTCTTCATCAAAAACTAAGGGAGGAGTTTGGGGCTGGTAGTATTTTATGCTAACATGTATATCCATAAATAGTAATAACTTGAGGATCCTGTGACTAATCTTGTGTTCACAGAATAGATGCACTCTCTGCATAAATAAATAAAACAGAGAGAAGCTAGTTCAGTGTGCTGCCTGTCTGGACCTATGAGTCCTCCCCCAGACCTCAGCTCTTCCCGTGCTCCTGGAATGCACAAGGATAATACTTCGATTCATGCCTCCTGGTTTGTGCTTTCAGTTCAGTGATTTGGCTCAAGTGAGGTAACACAAGGATCTAGCCTTTTTAGACTATGGTCTTTTACGAGTGGACAAGTTCTGCTCTTATATTTTCAAGTTTTCCTGCAAAGCTGTTCACAACACTGAAAACTGGAAAGAACGATCTATGGTTAGATTAAGTGTTAGCAGTACAGTTAACCTTAGTATTTTAATTTCAGCAAAGAGGCCGTTCATTGTTCATGTGTTGTCTAAAAATAAATCTCTTCTATGAATCTGACTACTGCATGGCTGTACAAATCCTTGTTTTTCCTCTAGGGTTATAAACTCCTTATTATACATCCACTTAATTATTTCTCCTTCATTACCCCTTTTATCTGCATATTCTAGCCGTCACAGCTCCCCAGGCAGTGAAGCTCATTGCACCTATACCATTGCTATTGTACCCCTGTAGCATTGGCATCCAAACTCTGGATGAGCCACCTTCAGAAGGATTTCCATTTTAGTATTCCATGAGTCCTATTTTCTCTCTGAATAAAGACAGACCTCTATGATAGGTCTGGCTGCATAGGGACTGAAAGAAATTATGCTTCTTAGATAAAACTGCTCCTGGAAGTTGCTCTGTGATTGCTTTTGCTTTAACTTCCCGTAGGAACGCCATACTACTACGACTACTACTACTACTACTACTACATACTACATACATACTACTACTTAGTGGATAAGTAGTATTTATTTTCCCCAGAGAGAATGCTTGTATTTATTCCAGGCAGTAAAAGGTTTGAATCTTTTTGTTTTTTCTTAAACTGCTCCTATTTTGCTACAAAATCTTAATAGGAATTACTTAAGTTAGTATATTGGGAAGTAAATGCTGCAGTTAAGGAGTCAGGCCCAGCCTTGCAGTTTGTACTGGAGAGAAGTCCTGCTTGAGGAAAATGGTCAAAACTCAAACCGTATGTATCATTTTCATTGCTTTCACAAGAATATTCTTGTGCAATTTGGGCTGGTCTGCATGACTAGTCAGGCTGAAAAGGTCAGGCTGAAGATGGTACAGCTCTCGTGCGCTGTGGGAGTCAAAACCACGCGTTCTCGTGTACCTCTGGTCTGTGGGAGACCCCCTCGCGGGAAGAGTTTCGCGCTGGCTGTGGCACGGAGCAGCCTCACGCCCTGGGGTGATCGCCCTTACAGCAGCCCCGCGGCGGCAGCGGGCCCCGGAGCGAAGGCAGCGCCGCCCCCCCCAGAGTGTTGGGAACCCCTTTGCTTCCCTCGGCTGCTACCGACCCCGGGCCACCCCCCGGCGAGCAAAGCGGGTAGCCCAGCGTGTCCCGGGGAAAGAGCGCTGCGCCGCTCCTGTCCCCGCGCTGCAGGCGCGGCTGCCGCGGCAAACCGCCCCAGCCGCGGGCTCCCTCTCCCGGCGACGGTCACGGTTCCGTGGTTCCGTACAGGAGATGCATTCCTGCGGCTGCAGGTCGGGACTGCCTCCTGGGGGTGCCAGTCGCAGAAGTTTCGGACCGCAGCTGGATGCATCTAGGCACAGCAAAGTGGGTATCCTGAGCCGAGGTACGGCTGGGAGAGACCCCAGCAAACCAAAAAATGCTCCTTTACTGTGAGCTGGGCACCCAAAATAGCTCCTTTTCTGGGAGCTGGGTGAGATTGCAGCCGCTGTCAGGAGAGACTCTGCTTTGGTGTATAATTCATCTGTTCATAATAGTTTGCTGGACTTGCGAGACCCTACTCTAAATGAGGCCAAAGAACTGATCCAGTACAAAGCCAGACCCGGAGCAATCTCACTGGGAGGGAAGGGGAGTCTGCAGGCAGTGCTGCCCTTTGCTGCGGTGTCAGACCACGCTGATACTATTTTCTTGTCACTGATACTCACAGAAAGTACAACTTTAATCATTGTTAAAGCCAAAACAGAGAGTAAGTGCTTGAGATGTATTACCAAGTCTGTTGCTGATAATGTTGGAGCAGGATGTGTCCTTTGCTCACCCCTCAAACCCCCTGCCGTGCCAGTTCTCCTACGACCCCTTCCAGCCTTCTTTTAGTGCCCATTTGAGGAGCCCCTGGGCTGTGGGTCATCTGGATGGTACTACAAGGGGCAGAGTGGGGCAAGAGCGAGTGCCTGGGGACAGGAGAGTAATCGTGTTACTACCCAAGGTGTCACAACACTTTCTGGGACTTTGTAGTCCTCTTTTGCACCTCCCTTGAGAACTAGACAACCATTGCTCCAAAATGTAGATTTCTAAGTCTGTACTTTGGACCAGTGTCTTGCTGATGTGCTGTCTAGGAAAGAGAGAGAGAGAGAGAGAGAAAGAGGTGACTAGGTTCTGCCTGGTCATTGCTGTGATGCTCTCATACTGAGATTGTTTGAACATTAAGAGCATTAAATAGTATAAACACTGTCTCAAGCTTTCTGGATACTCCCAGGCCATTATTATAAACCTCTCTAATGAAATTGTCTGTTGCAAAAATAGATTAAACTAATGCTTTACTTTATTAATCTCTAATTGGAAATACATCTCTCTTTTTCATCTTTTTTTTCCCCTTCCTTTTCCCTTAAAGCCACTGAAAATTGCTTTAGCAGGTCTATCAACTTGGAGACTCCCATGTGAGTGTTTTAACTGAAATAACCTAAGAAATGATTGGTCATTACAGAAAGATGGCAACAGTCACCCAAGGACAAATCATGGGAATAATTCACTACTTTCCCTGGAGTCAGAATTGATCTATTGATATAAACAATCTGAAATATCCCAACAGAAACATAATGAAATATAATGCAGCTCTCTTTTTTTTGCCTTTGCCTGAATTTTAGAGAACTGAAGAGAGTAAGATATCTATGTACCATATACAGCTATGCACATCTTCTCAGGCCTGAGTAATTGTGATATTGATAACAACTAGCATCCTTAGACTTGAGTGGATTAACAGGACTATGGAAAAAACAGAACTTGACACTAGACACTAAAATCTTTATTAGAACAAGTTGTTTAAAATCTCAAACTCTTATATACAATTAAGTAATATTTTGTCTTTCAAGTATTTACATTACAAAATAATTTGGAACAGTTTTTTGATAAAACAGCTGAATATACAGCATTCTTACATCAGAAAGGTAATGAAAGTTCAATTTAAGGTCCCCCAATGAGTTTAGCATTACAAAAAAAAATTATTATTTAATCTCAGAGCAAGAGTTATCTATGAATCTATAACTTATGATTATCTAGAAAGTAAAGGAACGTTCCTTTTTGTTAAGGTTAATGTTAGGGTTATGTGCTTTACAAGTGCAGTACTCTTATGGAATTAATTAGCTGCTGGTAATATCAGCAACTGTATGTTTGTAACTTTAAGGAAGAGTTATTTCTATTTTGTTAAGACACTGATTTTTAGCATATCTAGGAAAGGTGTTGGTCCTTAATTACCCTTCTTATTACGTATGTATTTCTCAAACAAATCCTCCTCTGGATCTGTAGCTTTTCTGCAGGACAAAAAGGCCTCACGCTGTAAATGAGATGTCAAATTGTCTTGAAGTGCTGGATAACTACTGAAATTATTGAAGAAAGTGGAAGAAGAGCTAGGAGTTCCTTAGGGATCATCACATCTGTGAAACATGTTAGAACAATAAGTAGTGGGAGATGGTGAGATGGGTTGGCTCAGATCAGGCTAACAATAAGGATATTACCACAGAGGCTTAAATACTCAAGTGCATGGTGATAAAATAATTTTTAGAGTTTGCTACTATGTTATCCGCTGTCTGGTCATTCTCATTTTTATTTTGTGGGTTAGAGGACCTGACTGTGTGAAAGATTTAGGGAAAATGAAGGTGCATCAACAGAAGGTGTACAGTTAATACTCATGAACTGGAATATTATAATGTTTTGGCTGTATTAATGTAGGTGTGAAATGGTCTAAATCCCCTGTGATTCAATCCACCCACAAAATTAAAATACTGAGGCAAAACTGTGCAAAAGGAAATGACCAGGAACTGATAAAAAGCGTAAAACAAACAGGAGAGCAAGGAAGCAAGGGGCACGCGGGTGAGCAGAAGAGGGAAGTACCAAATGGGGTGAGGGAGGAGAGGGGCCCTCCATGCGGTGGCCAAGGTGAAGCTGCACCCTGAACCCGGTGTCCACAGGAAGACTTGGCTGTGAGCAAGCCAGCAGGTGCTGGGCAGTGGCCGTGGCAAATGCCGGCCTCAGCGTTAAAGTTGTGATGGAAGGGAGAGACCAGTGGGGTGAAACGGAGCGGTGCGGAGCTGGGCTGGGGAATCAGATTCATGAGTGATTCCCTCCATCGTTTAGGGCTGGGGGAAGAACAGCAATGATGTATAAATGTTCAGGAAAAAGAGAAATACTAAAAATTGTATTTGTCTAGTACTGAGGGAATCTATTAGAAATATCCATAACTATACTGAAATACAAATTACTTGACCCTTGTTCTGTTTTGCACAAGGAGGACAGGACCTGACAGTAAGATTTGATGGAATGGTACATTTTTCTATAGTAATGCAGCATATATTAAGTTTGCACTTTTAAAAATCTGCAGATAGAGAAAATTTCTGTCAGAATTGGCCAAGGAAGTGCCCAAAGCATTGTTTTGTATTTTTAAATGCTGGGAAAAGTCTCTGAAGAGGCAAATAAATTCTCTAGCATGCCAGAATTTGGAGAGGGTAAGTGATATGAATAATTATAAATCTCTAACCTAGACACTAGTTCTGGACAAAACTGATTTTAAAGCTTTATATAGAGATTGATCAATCATAAACACTGGAATAAGAATTAATGCCTAACGGCATAAGTTTACAGAAAATACATTCTCTCAAGGTAAACTTGAAAAATAAAATACATAAGTGAAACTTAATCTCTGAGAAACTTATATGGAACTGTACAGCCTTTTATCTGGCAGAAGGACCATCTAGAATCAATATTAACACCAAACCATCAATATGCACAACCAGTGCAAGGAAAAAAAAAAATGAAAGGCAAGGACTCCTATTCTTCATGACCAGCTGTGCTTCAACTCTCTCTGGGGAGAAGGCATCAGCTGTTGGACATGGAGCTGTGTGGATGGAAGCATGGTATGGTGAGAGTCACTGCTGGACACTGGTGTTGTGAACTGTTGGGTCCCACTCACTGCCCTCCAGCCACACAGCTGGTAATGGTCTTAAAATACAGCCTTTTATCTTGTACCATTAAAAAAAAAGAAAAAGTCTGTCTGTTTTGGGCATCTTCAAGTTACTGCTTTGCAAATTGTAGGAAACCTGAGCAAAACATCTTTGTTGGAAAGAAGTAGCTAGCAAAACTGCTACTGGAAAACATCTACTTCAGTTTTTTTAAATTTTCTAGATTTCAGTCTTTCACTTTTCCTTCCCCTGCATTCTTTTAAACCAATATTCTACATGATGGGTTTACTGTCAGGAAATAGTGGAAATGTTTTAAAAAAAAAAGTTGTGAAAGACGACCTTAAAAAACTTCTTTCAAAGTTAAAAATCATCCATACAGGGAAAATTTTTTTACCATCACTCATTTACTAAATCAAATATTTGCAATAAATTGTTTTGGAACAGTGAAGAAATCTTTTCTTCTTTGAGGAAATTACTAATCAAGTCAAATGCAGTAATGAATGGATATGGTTATCTCTAAACATTTTTCCTTCTGTATTTTGACATGTCTTTATTCACAAAGCTGAACCATCCTCTGTATTTGTCAGCTGATGAAACTTAGATGCCATCGCAGAAGCTTGGGGCATTTGTTTTCTCTCTTTAATCAAGCTATGCATGATAACTTATTAGTGAATTATTTGCAGGCAAAATTAGACCGATCATGTTAAACATGCATTGAGTGGGCAGGCATTAAATATTTAAATAGAATACGAGGATAGGTAGGATATAAGATATGGTAGGAAATTAATCTGCTATTTTAAATAAGGCAAGAGAAACTTTGCCCGGACAAGGATCAACTTTTATGTGCATTACATATTTAAGCTACATCCCTAGGAAACATGCTATCTAAAACCAATAGACACAGTTACAACATTCATATTCCCACCCTGAGCTATCCCAGGAGTCTGATTTTTTTCATTGTAACTAAAAGTGACAGGGCACACGTAGAAGTCCATGTTTTTCAAATATTGCAGGCTCAATATTTAAAAACAGAAGCAGCAGAAAATCTCCTGCATCTGAAAACCTTGACGAAGTAGTTATGTGTAACACATATTTATCTAAATCTGTATTTAATGTGAGTACTGAATTGTTCAATTTTTCTACCTCACTCATTTTTCTAAAAAATAAATGTTTTTAAGTTGAGTATTCCTGAAGTAGGTGGTTAGAGCAAAGCCCTGGGCAGGGAGAAGAATTACATGGGGAGAGCTAGCCCAGAGCGCTCATTTGTGGAAATAACAAACTGAAAGGCAGTCTCAAAATAATACTTTTCACTTCTACAGTGCCTTTAATCTGAAAAGCAAAATGCTCTCTGCAGAGTCCGTGCCCTCACTGGGCTGCAGTCACTTCTGGCTTTTCCTTTGAGAGACTTTTCAGCTGCTGCCTGTCCTCAGAGCTGGCCTGTCAGTCTGGTACCTCCCCAACAGCAGTCCTGTGCAAATCAGTGCACTGTTCAGAAAAAGCAAATTGAGAAATAAACATTGCATAGGCATGAACTTCATATCCACCGAACCAGGACAGTCCAGAATTATGGAGACTGAAACAAACACCCACAAAACCAAAATGAAACAAAGAAACCCACCAAACCTGGAACAGAATTGGTTTTAAGTGCTACACAATACATGACTGCAGGACTAGATAGAAACATGAACTACTTTGAAAACTTTTAGCAGGGGTAAAATAGAGGTTTCTCTTGATTTGTGGTGAATCTCATTGCAAAGAGAATTTAAATCAGTCCTTAATCTTGCTATGGCGCTTTTCTTTTTCTTCTTTTCTTTTTTTTTCCTCCTTTTTCTTTTCTTCTTTTCCCTTGGTGATGTTTCATTTCTGAAGACCATATAAGGCAGGACACAACAAAAGCATTTGTTTCTCTGGCCTTTTGAGATGAATTATATTTAAATTCAGTTCTTCCAATATCTGGGGGATGATGAGCTTGTGTGCTGCTTCCCTTTAGCCAGTTCTTTGCTGTCCTGAGGACTTCATGATTCACCATCACTGAGTACACACAGAAAAGAAAAAAACACCAGTGTCACGCTGTTGGGTTAGTTGTCTCAGCAGGAAATAACGTGCAAGAGTATCTCTAGAGTTCATGAGAAGGTGTTACCAGAAAATAAATCTGTTACTCATGCAATGGATGAACTGATGCTGGCAGCCAGGGCTGCTCTGATTCCTGTCTGATGGTTCATGGCTGACCAGCACAGCCTTTCTCCTTTCCACAGCTGAGGATAACTTTGGAATTTTTGGTTTACATCTGACCTCATAACAGGTGCTTTTTCTCTTTGTCCCACTGGTTTCTGCCCAAGTGGCTTGCTCCCTAGCACTCTCTTAATAATGTTTGGCTCATGCCACTGTCAAAAAAAGTGACATCTTATATTGGCTGATTTGAATTCAGTCAGCAGAGATAACAGCAGGATTTTAAACCACCTCTGAAGCTAAAAGGGCCACTAATAATCTTAATATTTTACATGTTTTCTTAAATCTCTTACCAAATTAAGGCACATTCTGGGGATGCAGTACTTCTTTCTGTGCTGACCTACCATTCACCCAAAACATTTTTCCATAAGAAGGAATCATCCTTTTTCAGACAGAAAGTCTAGGAGGGTGCCCAGCAGCACCCAAGACAAACCAAGCCTCTCAGATGATAAAGCACAGGGGGATTGCTTGTACTCAACCCCTACAATGACCCCTGCTGTGAAGGGGACAGGCTGCACTTATTTTTCTGGGACAGTAAAGGTCCCTGGAGCAGAGATTGGTCTCCACCCCTTTGTGCTCCACAGATCATCAGCCCTTGCCTGCTGCCCCTGCACACGCTGCCTGCTCCCTCCTGCATGCCCAGGATGGGAGCCCTGGCCCAGGGCAGCTGGGAGTGGGGTTTGCAATTCTGTGCTCAAGCACAATCAAGATTCTAGCAGTAGGCTTCAAAGGCAAGAGGTTATAATTCAAATATATATTTTTTGAAAAGTGTATATAAATTTTGAAAATGTGTGTATGCGTATGTTTGTTACTTAGCCTACACGGCCAGGGTAGGTGACCTCCACCTATCAGGGAGCCCAGGCTGCCATATCTTGCCTCCTGTGCACAAATGTGCAGCCTTGATGCTCATGAGCACAAACTTTGCCATAATAATAGCTTTATTTAATTTTATTTCTTAGTCTTTCCCTGCTCAAAAGAGCTGCTGAAAACATCTATTTATCTGTATGTAATTATCTTTCTGACATTATTTATTCGTCTACGAATTTGTGTGGTAAAAGCAGCGGATCTTGGACTGATAAGGTTCAATTGCAAATGAACAGGAATCAATTTTTTGTTTGCTCACCCAGAAATCCCACCTCTTCAAATATCTTTTCACATTGAAATGAAACATATTTCAAAATTTCATATGAAATGAAATTTGAAGAAGTAACCTTGGGGTAAGGGAAATACTCAACACAGAAGTATTTTACTGCCACACAGTTCTGTTCTTCAAACTTTCAAAAATTTTTATATTAAAAATTCCCTTACTCTGAAGAGTAGTTTTGGACCAACTTTCATTCTGAAAATGTCAGTGTGTCATTGTTGAAATGTCTTGTCTCATATGTTTTCAAAATTATATTAAAATCATTCATAGCTCAAGACATTTGGGTCTTGATGAACTCCCCCCTCAGCATCCTTGTGAAGTATGAAAACCCCATCTCTGTTCAGTGTAGCCTCAAGACATTAACCATACTGAAATAACAATAAAATCTAAAAAATAAATTACCCTAATTTTAGAAGAATTTTGCCCAAACAGAGCATTCTTTCAGAATCTTAAATTGAATCTAATATTCTTGCACTTTCTATTCAACTAATATCCTTTGTATGAACTGCTCTGAATGTTTTAGAGATAACTCTCCTATTTTTACTTGCATTTGTTTGCCTTTCTATGATTTAGGGGCATAAATTTCTCTAATCTGATCTGATTCTAAGATACTATTCACAAGAAAATTTGGTTAAATAATGTATGTGCCTTTGCTCTGACTGAAGCATTCTTATCTGAACAGGGCTGCCTTTTTGTATCAAGACTTAAGCCTTAGTGTTCTAAAATAACTCTGTTTTACAGGTGGGGAGCTTGAGGGAGAGTGTAGCCCAAAGATGCCTTTTGACAGCCAGGAGCAAAACCCCCTTCTTCTAATGAGGTTAGTGCAAATCCAGTACAAAAACACTTCTTTAACAAGGATGGTAAAATGTCAACTCTAGCTGGTAGGCCATGATGATTTTTTTTTCCCCTTAAAATGAATTGTTAAAGATTTGGAAAATAAACTTGATGCTGAGGGTGGTGTTGTGCATAAAAAGCCTTTTACAGTATGACCTCTGCTGGTGTTAGCCTGTGGCTGATGCATGCTTTTCCTATACTCCCTGCTATAGTCGGTGGTGTGCTCCGCAAATCTGCTTTTAGAGAACTGCTGTGCAGCTGCCTCTCCTTAACAATTTTCCCCCCTCTGAGTTATCATTTATCAGCAGGAGGGGAAGGCCCAGATGGCTAACAAATCCAGGATCTTTTCCAGTTGCTAAGGGTAAAATTAATGTGCTTGCTTGCATCTGGAACCTAAGATCTAAACCTTTTTTTTTTTCAAGAAAAACTGACCCAAAACAACAACAATGATTTCACTTGCAATAGGTGTAAAAAGAAACCTTCTATATACAAGTGGCTGTAGTGGACAAGCCTTTTCCTCTGAAACTGCAGCTTCGGAGTAACTGAGCTGCAAACTCTACAGCAGTGGTGATTTAACATCCCTATATCACTCCTGAGCAAGGAAACTCAGAAAGAGGATTGGGATGCTAGGAGTCTACAGCAGGAGCTGCAATTCTACCAGAGAGGCATGTTCACCCAAATTACCTGATGCCATGGGAAGCAGAAGACCTAGGTCCTCTCCTTGCTCCTGGCCTTGCCTGATTGCATCACTGCTTCCACTGCACCAGGAATTTCTTGGCACACAGGACAGTTTGTTTATTATCATAACCTGGCACAGAGAAGCTGCTTTGCCCACTCCTCAAAATGCAGCTGCAACACAAGGGCGCAGGCAAGGGCAATGCACAGCCTCTTGTTTCCAGCTGGAAACAAGAATCAGAATTTTTAATTAGGGAAAATAACAAGGGGTTTGGGAGTTCTGGCCAAAATCCTGAGGAAACCAACCAGAAAGATTTTAAGTTTACAAGCTGTCAGGATTGTGGTTTTGCATCCCACTGGGATCTCTGCTTGGACTATCAACCAGTGCCAGCTCTGGGGGAGTGCTGCAAGGGGGCACCGGGAAGATCCTTCGTGTTTCTCATTCTCATTTTTTTCTTGGAGTCAGACAAATCCCTGTCTGTCAGGTCACAGCTCCAGCCAAAACATCTGGCAGTGGTTCCCAAGAACCTATAGGCACCAGGTGGCAGAGGGGAACTGAGTGCCTTGGGTGAAGAGTGCCAAGGAAGCTATGCTGAATGCTTGTATTAACACCTTGGGAAACTGTGATTAAAGTCTGATCAGTGAATGAAACTCCATCTGTGCCATCTGGTTGTCTGTCTTGCACCACTTTACAACTGTAAGATTATTTAGCAGTGCAGTCTACAGGAAGAGACCTGTTTTGAAATAAGAGTGTCAAGACTTTAGTTTAAGTTGAAGTCAAAGTTTATATATATAAAAATTTTAAAACTTAAACAGACCAAAGAATAATTCTATAATTGCGTACAAAAAATAATTTTAGAATGACCTTGACCATATTTCTTCAAATAATATAATGAAGTAAAGTACCTTGGGTTGGCAATTGATTCTTTTTCTTCTTCTCTTACAGTAGGCAAACATTCACAGTCACCTGGGAAAGGGTAAGAAACAAGACTATAGTTACTCTTGGCAGTTGTGCTACATTTATTACAAAAATGCATCAACTTCTATCATGCAGTCACTCTAGAACATAGATCTGCAGATGCACTTCTGCACCCTTTAATCTGCACGGCCCCATGGCATAAATCTTACACCTCCTTCCCTTTGATAGGTGTTGCCTATCAAAGGGAAGGAATTTATTTATTATATATATATTCCAGTTTTTACATACACCTATAAAAATGAGCTACTTTTGAGGACTGTCTTTTACACACTGCCATGGGGAGAGTTGTTTGTTAATCTTCCACTGCTGACAGTTGCACCTATGCTTTGCAGTCCAGCTGGGAATTTGGGGCTGGAGTTTAGGGAACAGTAACACACACACACACACACACACAAGTATGTAAAATATTTGCTCCCTTCTCTCCACAAAATTTTAAAATATATTTTACACCACATTTTTCCCATGCAGTACTCTTAATGCTGCTCTTTCACTACTGCCACTTAGCACATGTTTTCTACAAGAGCTTACAGACCGCGAAGGTCAAAACCCCATCATGTGGAGCACTGTGCTAATGCAAGGAAATGCTCCAAAGAGCTTTATGTCCTGAAAAACAAAGCATGCCTAGTAGGTCAGGCAAATGAGCCGTTTGGATAGAAGGCAAGGGACCAGGAATGAAAAAAATATCAGTGTTTCAGCATTTCCTAGCCAGTGAAAAGCTGTTCATGGTTCAAAATCAGGCCTTGGTTAACTCATGGCTTACCAAAGACCTGCACTTTTTGAGGAGACTCTGGAAAGACAAGGCAGACCCCTTAAAGATTTTGACTGGGGAATTCACTGGAAGAAAAATGGGGGCAAAACTGCAAGGTACTTAAAAGTAACTGAGAAGGCAGCTGAAGATGCTGCTGGTGGTAGTTACTGCATATTCTAGTTGCTCCACGGGCTGATAGCCTTGCAAGGGAGGGGAAGGGCATATTCATAGGTTCCTGGCAGCAATTTTAAATAAATGATGGTCTGAACTATGAGTAAATGCATATTTCTTCTACAATACCTCAATGTGGAGCGCTGAAGTGTAGAATTCTGGAGACTGAAAGGACTAGATGCTTCAGAGAAACTAGTATCTAGCATTAAAATGTGTATTTTAAAATACAAATAATGTTCACAACTATAAGTGTGTTTAATAGAAATGTCTACTGGAAACTGAAAACATTTATGAGATTTTATCACATATTAAAAATAAACTCCCACACAAACTAAAATACTCCTCTGAAAAAATCTACCCCTGACATTTGTTCAGTTATTTTAGTAGGAGGGAGTCAAGAGCACAACTAAAAATGTTGTAGGAAAAGCAGTGATACGCGTACAAAACACCTTCCATCGATTTCCTATGCATGAGATCTATGTCAGCAGGCAAGAGAGGGAGCATGGAGCAGAGGGGTTACCGTGTACCATTTTTGTTCATGCTGTTCATCCATTTATCAAGCTCTTCCATTTCTATCTCCATAACAGAAGGTGTGTCTTCTTCAAAAATAGGACTTGAGAGAAGAGAGGGGGGGAAAAGAGCATTACACAGAATGCTTAATTTAAACAACTTACAATGTAGTGATTTTGTATGACTCTCCCATAATTCCAGGCACATGTATTAACTCTGGAAAGCCACCCTAGCCCAGTAATCTGAGGAGATGTCAGCCCAATGGGTGTGAACCAAGGGGCCACAAACAGATGCAAGGGAGTGGCACTGAGATGCCAGTCCTGGGCAGAGGTAGGGCCAGCTGAGACATAACACACAGAGGGACTCAGATAGTGCAGCCAGACATGCCAGAGCACAGGATCACTGCAGCTTCTTGAAAACTGTCCCTGCTGTAAATAGAAAACTAAAAAAAAATAAGATAGTTTGCCCCTGCCCTCCTGGAACACATGACAGAAGTACCATTGGTCCAGTGTTAAAAGCTGAAAGCCTAACGTTTCATCATAGCTGTGACTGACATTTGCAGTGACTTCAAAAGGAAAGGTCATGAGAGCTGCACTTATTTAAATGCCCCTGCTTAGCTTCTTTTTGCTTATCATTCCCGAAGTCATATGACAGAATTTTTTTAGCTAAAAAACCCTTTTTATTTTTCCTCATAGAGACAACTTGTATTGCAATTGTAACAATGCAACTTCAGCATTGATAAGCAAGATGGAGGCCAATGAAAGGTAACAATCAAAATTATGACTCTGATATGAGCCACACAGCTTCTGTCTTCTTTTCCAAGCATCTGAGGCATTGCTCCTGTGGCAGCCAGGCAAACCTTTCTGTCTCACCTCTGAGTAAGATGATAAACTTGAAAAACAGGGAAGCAAGACACAGAGCTTATTCTGAATACCAAAAGCCTTGATGAGCCTGGGAACTGATCCCCTTTGCTCATGGGGCACCTTGTACCTCTCGTGGCTGATGGAGCAGGCTCAGCAAGGGCTGTGGGCTATGGGTGTCTGTGGGGCAGCCCTTGCCTCAGTCACCACTAACTCTTGTTCTCCTGCTCTAGTCTTACACTTCAGCCACGTACTGAAGTCACACTTTATCTATCTGTTGAGATTGCTGGTCCGATTTATGGCAAAAAGTAATGGTGTTTAGCGTACAGCTAAATTAAAAGAGGCAGTGAAGGAGACAAAGGTTAGAGTAAAAGAAATTTCTTTTAGAAGAATGATATGCATAAAATTTACCTTTTTACATTTTCACTTCCCAGCTCATCTAGAAAAGAAGAAAATTGGTGTTCATAGTTATTTGCATGATATTTACCCATTGTATATACAGGGTCCAGACTGCATGCAAGCCTTCAATAGGGTCAAGTAAAACAGGTTGCATTTTCAAAAGGCATAAAACCAAATTCCAGTTGAAAGACAAAACATCTTATCCTGTTAGCAATTTTCAGAGGAACTCATTATTTTGAATCTAAAAGTGTCTCATTATTAGCTCAGCCACGCTGGGAGGAAGCCCAGTGTTGGTGTTGCAGTGGGCAGGACAGGGCAGATGCACACTTCCTTCAGCAAAACAGATGTGCTGAGGGAAAGAGTATCCTGAAAAGGAACCACTTCTGCAAAATATTGTTTACTGGAAGCATTGGGACATTTTGCTACAGATTACACTCGGGCAATTCATCACTGTCTGGAGGCTCTGGGAGCCGCTCGTGGGGAGAAGGGAGGGGGGAATTGGACTGCATGGCAGATTTGTTCTCAGTTAGGCAAATGAAGCTGAACTAGCCAGATGTCAAAAGGGATCCGATCTACTTATGACCCCAAGACAAAGTAAAGATGGGGGGGAAAATGGTGTCACAAACATAATTCTAATAAATATCTTCGCCTCCAGGAAACAACTGACTGAAAACCCCATCTTAAATCATAAGTTTTAATTCATTGTTGCCAGTGGGTGATACCTCCCAGTTGTTCCAGCACATTCCCAGACTGCAGAGCCACCCCAGAACCACAGAGCCATCTGCCCTAGCCTTGAGGATGCTAAAAATCCCAGGCTGGCACAGGGCATGAGATCCTAGGATTGTGTTCCTGAAAGGCACCACATTTCCTAACCCTCTGAAGAGTCTACCTGCGTTTCAATCACCCAGGAACAGGCAGGCAACTGGGTGCCTGGCTGTAAATTCATAGTTTGTTAGAGGGAAACCCAATGATTGGGCAAATGCAACCTAAAAATGCCCTGAAAACTCGACTTAAAATCTATGTTGAATGTGTTCTGCAGGCTGATGAGCTGACAGCTGCACTCTGACCATGTAGAGACACTGATATGACCTTCAATTTCACTTACCAACTATGTGGTTTTAATATGACACCTCAGTTTGTTCTCCTGTGGCTTGACACTCCAAGTTACCAATTCCTTTGTTTACAGGTCACGGCACCTTCCTGAAGCATTGCTCACCCTACTGCAGCACCCAGGCAGTCTGACCTAGCTCATTTGCTGTGATGTCTTCATAGCAGCCTCCACCCTATGGAATCAGGATTCCTTAAAATTGTTCCTTAAAATGATTTTTCTTTTTCTTATTTTATTGAAGCTCCAAGCAGCTTTACCTTGTGGATACTATGGGCAGTAGAAGCATTAATTTCACCTTACCTAAAGTTGTTGAGCATAAAGACAGAACAAGCATTTGCAGCCACAGTTAAGTCCCTGAGCATTCTCAGCATTTCCTGGAGCCAGAGATTGGTGCCAGGGCTCCCATGGGTGTGGCAGCATGAGCAGGAGGTGCCAAGAGGCAGAAGTAGCTCCTGCCCAAGGAGAGGTGTGTGACCAGGCACTGCTGGCTGGGGAGGATCCCTCTCTTGTCAAATGTGCAACTAAAATCAGAGAAGGGCATCCTAAATGTGCATCCCATGCCTCAAAATAATGTTCTGTCATGTTGAACACATCCTAGAAACAGCCTTTTGATGCACAAGAAGACAAATTTACCTTGCTTGGACTTTTTCCTTTTATGACGCATTACAAAAAATGTGATCAACAAAATCAGCAGGACCAGCAGCGCCACAGGGACAGCATATATCAAGATAGACTGTTCTGCTGCTTCTAGGCTGTCCTCATTGTTCACAGCATTCAGTTCAGTACTTGGAGTACTCTGTGTTTCAAAGCTGCTTTCAGTAGTGCCTGCAGTTACAAGTACTGGCTCACGGTCATTCACAGTCGAAGGACCCGCAGCAGGGAGATGTGTTGCTGTAGAAGTGGGTAACATCATTGATCCATCTCCTGATCCATCATTTCCAGGGTCTGTCAAATATATGAGGACAACTTAACATTTTAAAGGTTTCATTAGTATTATCAGTGAGTCACAGTGTACAGCTTTAGTACATTTGATGTATTAAAAAAAGCAGCAGATGCCCCATACACACAGATTGGAAGTCCTTGGGCATTGGATGTAAAATTAGATATCAACTTTGTCACAAAATCTTACCAGTCATGACCGTGTTCTTCAGCTGACTTTTACTGGGACACGTCAGCATGTCTCATATGTCTGCACACATCTGCCTTGCACAAACAGACTTCTTTTCCTGCAGGTTGGCATCCGGTCTTGCTCGCATGCGAAATTATTCTGCTTCTCAGTAAACCACACTAGCCTGTTTTGCTTCTCAGTCTTGGCACATATGTCCCTCCCTTACCCAAAGTGTTAAGTACTGCCTTCAAGAAGATCATTATCCCTGGTTCACCAATTCCTTTGGTTCACTCATCTCCCTGTTTCTGTGCCTTTCTCAAATTTGTTAAATTTGTCTCACTGTGAAAAACAGAATTGGTGAAAGGATGTCTGAAGGATGCAAAAGCCGCTGACTTCCACTTCTGCATGGACTAGAAGAGGTGGTAGTAACACGGGGACCTTACTGCATACAGGTCTAATCAACTGTTCCTCTAACTGATTCTACAGGCTGGCTGAAGGAGTGTGTGGCAAAGCATCAATGCTAGGTATTTCCCATAAGGGCTAAGACTGGGGGTTTTGAATTTTGATCTCAGTTCTGCTTTCATTTATCATGCATTTTGCAAGAAAAGCGGCTAAAATTGGCTGTGTTGGTAATAGTGAAACAAGTGCTTTTTGTGTGTTTAGGTAAGAGTCAATTCACTGTCACAGAGTTTAAGAGCTTTAAAGAAGTACAGCAAATTTTGGACTGATACTGTATTCTATACTGATGCCAAAAATCCTGTTGTAGCCAAAGGTGCAAGAATCAGTCTTTAGATAAATTACAACAGCAAAGCCTTCAATAATTTTCTTGGTATGAAATTAAATGATGGGTTTTTTTGTGTTATCTGCCCTTTCAGATACAATGCCAGCATGGTGCACATCTCATTTTATGCAATAAAGCAGGATGGGATTTCTTGACTTTTGCAATTACATGTTTCTCCTCATTCTTGTAAAGTGCTGGGCAGCCAATGTTTCCACTAGAGTTAGTAAGATCTTAAGGTTTTCAGCACCTCAGTGCTGGCATTTCCAATCTCACAGGACTGGAACCAAAAGTGCTTAGCATTTTAAATGCTTTTGTAAACACATTAATCTTCATAATGGCCCTGAGAGATGAGCAGTTATCATCTCCATTTTACAAATGAGAAATCAGAAGGATGGGGATGCTGTCCTTCCCAGGCATGCCAAGTGAGAGAGAAAAACTGGGATTAGAGCGCTATCTCTTGCTTAATCCACTCTGCAACATCTCCTCTCCCACCAGATTTGTCTCAAAGAGGAGATGATATTTCATGAGACAGTATTCAAGGAAACCAAATTTCAGATGAATAAAATTATTTGAGTGTGACAGCAGAGTTTTATCTAGATTTTTTTTTTATGCTGCACATATCACATAGGCATCTGATTGTTTCATCCTTTCCTAAAAACTAGGAAAGAATTTGAATACTTAATGTAATACTGTGAAGGTCACCAGACTCCTGCACCACAATGAAAATGAAAATGATAGCTCTTCTGTGGCAAAGCACTTAGTCTCTCTGTCTCATCTGTATTTAGTATTTCAGTCAAGAGCAAAACACTATCTCTGCCTCTCTTGCAGGTAATGACCCCCTTAGGTGCGTGCTGCTCCATCCCTTCCTGTGATCTGCTGGCTGTCCTTAATCTTATTGCAGAGGACAGGAGGGAGAGCTCCTTCCCCTTATTAGTTGGGCCATTTGACTTTTCTTTTCCAAGGTAGTTTGTAGTTCCCCGTGCCTGCAGCCACTCCATTTCACTTGCTGTTGTGCAGAGCGGCGAGGCAGCACGAGCGATGCCTGTGCTGCAGTCTGTGGCATGATGGACTGTGCCACAGGCAGAGTGATGGCCCACTGCAGCCTCACCGAACCTCTTCAATGACCTTGCTTCTTTTTCCTCCTCTAGCCATTGCCCTTGAAACCCATTGCCTGCCACATTTGATATATGGAGAGGGACAAGCCTGTTGTTTAAAATAGGGAAAGGGTGTGGAGAAAATACCTTACTTTTCATTTATTCGTAGAGCTAAAAAGGATTTTTCAAACGTTTAAAGCATGGTGTGGCTTTAAAGCAAAGCAAACAGTCGCACCCCATTAACTGCAGTGATAAACTTTCAGCTGCAGAGTATGCTGTGCTTGATTTTTGAGAGAGATTTTTCCAGTATCTCTGCCACTTTGCCTGGTTTTGAACTATGAAGCAGACTTCAAATAATTTGTCTCTGTGTGAAACAGAATTACCTTTTCTGGTCTCTAGGCAAAGAAAATGACAAATCACAGAGAGTGACCTTGCTGCCACATATTTCTTTCACTTTGCATAATTCCAGGGACAAAACAGCATCTCTCTGGAAACACCATTTCCTCTTACAGAGAAATCTTTTCTCTGAGTGAATTAAATAAATCAGCAGAAGGGCAGCCAATTGCAGAATGTTCTTGCAAGGATATTGCTCTTATTTCCTGCATTTTACCTGCTGCCTCAAAACATCCCGCTCTCCCATCACCTCTGAGGAACAGAGCTCAGCCTCAAGGGATGCCTCACCTGTCACCCAGCAGTTGCTCTCACTCCTGGGCCACCCACTTATCACCCTTTTTACACAGTAGGAAAGCACATCCTGCACCTGGGTTGGCCCTGTGGCTTGCATCAGGGAAGGATTTGTGCCTCCAGTCCAGCAGGGAGAGTCGGGCTTAGGCCTCCTGGTGCAGCTGTAGCACCTGCCACAGCCACCCGCCCAGGCCACATGAGACACACGTGGTTGACCTCAAGATAGTTGCTGTTTTCCATAGTGTTTCAATTTAAAGTGCTCAAAATAGCAAGTGGGCTGTGTTGCAGCTGGCCCGGGTGACTGTTCCGCCGGTTGAGTGAAAGCTGGGCATTACAAGCTTTGGAGCAGGGCAGAAGAACGTCCCAAAGCTGGAGATTTTGTGAAATTCTGTTCAAATATTTTCTCCAAGCCAGATTTGCAGTGATAATTCATACCATGAACTGTCTTGTCAGCTGTGCTGGAGTTTCATCTTGCAGACATCTACCAGGTCCCTGCAAACGGGAATTTTACAACAATACAGCGTGACATTTGGGATGAAAAAGCAAGGCCAGTGGAGTGTAACAAAGAGCAAGTCACACGTGACCATATGGATATCTCCTTGACTTTGCAAAGCCTGTGCCCTTTCTCTTGTTGAGCTCAGCCTCATGCTGTTGGCTACATTCTAACATCCATACTTATCCCTCTGCACATCTTGTCCAAGGAGTAAATGCTCATACAACAACTAAAGTGCTTCACCTTTGTCTGGACCACCTGGGGCTTGAAAGCTGATGACTTTTTCCTGTGTTAAGGGAAGTAAATGGGAACACACCACAGCTTCAGCCCAGCCTGTATTGCCACTTTCCATGCTTTCAAGAGAAGAAGGGAGAGGGGCTGGCCTGCAGCTGCATCCCACCCTGATGGGAAGGTGGGTACAGCTGGAACTGGAAGCTAAGCTGGAAGTCAGGAAGTTCTCAGAGTTCCACAATTGAGGTATTAGAGAATCTAAAACTCAGGGGACCAAAATATTTGAGCAAGCACTAGCAGCATCTTATAAAAGGTTAAATTAACAGTACTTACAAATTATGAAAAAGCTATGTCCCTGTATGCAGATACCATGGTATGAGGTATTACTCAGTGTTTTTTCACTTTAAAAATATGCTTGGATCACTGATAGACTTTGTTTGAGTTTTGGAGGTGCTCCCAAACCTGGTCTTTATGGGAGACAGAGGTAGCTGAATATACCAAGCAGTTTTACAGATTGGAGTCCAAAAAATTATGTCTCAATCAAACAAACAACATTTCTGTTGTTGCAGCATTTCTACCTCAGGTTTATGCTGCAGCACTCAGGGGTGGTAATATGGGCTTCCCGATGAAGTAAGCAGGCAAACAGGTTTCTGAATGCACTTGGATGCGAAGCAAAGGAAAATAGCAAGGAAAATAGCTGGTAGTCAGCACATTCAGTTTTGTTGTAGAACCATCAGTCTCTCTGCTGCCTTGCCATCAGACTCAAGGACTGGGCTCTCTCAAGGGAATCTTTACAATTTCATTATAGTGCCTACTTACAGAAGAAAAAGCAGTAAGACAGAGAAAAAGCAAGAGATATGTCAGTGGGATAGCCAGGCTTACTAGTTTGAAAGGAAAATTTTTATTTCTCCAAACTTTCCCATAAGCCATAAAAATGCAGTGAAAGGAAGGCTCACTAGAAGGTGACAGAACAGGAAAAGGCCATAAAGCTGGAGTAAAATTACTATATCCTATATCATTCTGCTCCACAGACACATTCCATTGGTGGTGTAGTCATACCACTCCACAAGGTCTGTGTGGTCCTCTCGGGTACTGCTTGCCTCATCCCTGCGCTGCTCCTCTCTCCACATGTCAGCTTGCTGTAAGAAGGGCTGTTCCTTGCCGTGGCCAGGGCTTGCCCAGCTGCCTGTTGTGGCAGGTCTTGCCTGTCAGTCTGGCTGGAAGAGGAATCCTTAAAAGCCTGCAGGCTAGCTGTTGGGAGCATACACTCTTCTGATGAGGAGGCACAAGCATTTCAGGGTGGCTAATCTGTAGACAAGATCCTATTAAAACGAGGTGCTTAGAAAGCGTTATCTAGGTATAACCTGAAAGAGGAAACAACAGTTTAAGCTCATTTATACAAGATGGAAACTGCTTTTCCTCACTGTATTTCTATCCAGCTGAAGTGCTGCATCAACAGGCAGTGTTGCAAATTCATTTGCACATCTTAGAATCAAACTGTGAACCTGTAGACTCACTGCTCACCCCCAGTACTAAAGGCTTTCCAGACCTATTGATGCATTTAGTTGCTTTTACCTACACCTTCTAGCTCTGCATCTGTGATACCCGTGTGACCTTACTGTGATGCAAATCTCTCAGTGCTCCTTGCTCTCAGGAGGACCCTGAAATTAAAGATTCAAAAGCTCCAGAGGCTTTCCAGCTATCATAAAATCTCTTAAGGGAAAAGAGACTGGTGTCACTGACTGAAAATTCGTATACAATCTTGCTGATGTAAATGAGAGATTTTCTGAAATGTCCCTGAAGCAGTTGAATAAAACAGTGAATGTTTGTGTGTGTGGCTGAAATGGAGGCATGGTAGAAAATAGGTAGGAGAAGTTGATGTGTTCGGTAGAAAGGATTTTTCATCTGCTTTTTAGAGCACTGCACTCTGGAAAGAGAAAATGTAGCAAATCCTCATTTCTTACATTGTTGCTTTGCTAGAAAACTTTAACTGGCGATTGTAACAGGTTCAAACCCATTCTCAGTTCATTACTAGAAAGGGGAACAGGTCAAAGCTATTGCTCCCTTAGAGACCTTGGCTTTGCAGGGGAGGCAAAAACCTTCTCTGGTAAGGAGAGAGTCACTGCCTGTGCTAGTGGTACAAGCTGCTGAATGTCTGGATCTTTGATAGCAGTGTTTCTTTGAATGACAATTCAAAACAATAGCACAGAGACACAGACAAAATAAAGCACTACCTGCAACCATTCCAGCTCTTCCACTTGGCAATCTTACATGTTTTAGTGTTCCTCTCCCTCACACATTTTCTTGCTCCCCATGTCAGACCACTTATGCTGCAATTTCCTACGTATTTCACCGAAGGCAGTGCGAGATGGCCTAGCCGGGGGAATGACTCAAGGGTCAGAGCGTGTTCCTGTAAGCTATAGTAAGGGCCTTAATGCTTATTGCTAGGCTCAGCATGCATACCAAGGTAGGTCTTCAGGACTGCCGCAAGGCTGAGCAGTGAGTACCATCCTCTACAGCAGAGATGATGCCCTACACTGTTACCTGTAGGGCTTCCTGACTGCATTAAAGCAAGGGGAAGGGAAGCTGGTGCAACCCCCAATGTCCCCTCAGTATGGAGGTGGGAGAAGGCTAGCACCCAGAACTGAGACCTCAGGAATGCTCTTAGAGCAACCGGATTAGAGTGATTGTAGCATCGCAGGGAGAAAACCATCCATAAACCATAACCAAAATGGCAAGGCTAGGCTTTTACAAGGTTCTGGCATGGTATGGGAACAGGACTTATAAAGACTTTAATCTGTCTGTGCTGCAAGATTTAATCATACTCTGTTTGCCTATTTTGTAAATGCTCTCTAGACAGTAGACCGCTTAGAAGGTGAAGACTGTGTCTGGCAAAAGGTGAAAAAGCTCCTTAAAAGTCCTGCCCTGTTGATCTGTGAGCAAGGAAGGGTGAGAGCAAAGGATCTCCCTGGGAGGCTGCTCTCAGCAGAGGGTTTCCTGACACACCAGTGCCTGTGGGGTATATAAACCCTATATAAACTTTCTCCCCACCAGTTTAATTTGCCCTCCAAGGCTCAAGTTCACAACTTCTCCATCCCACCCTTGCAGTCAGAGTAAGCCCCCAGGTACATTTAGGGTCTGGTTGCATAAGCAAAACCTGCCTTTGTATGGGGAGCAAAGGTGGGTGCTCTCCTCCCCTTCCTGTATGACTGTGGATTGGCTCTGTAGAGTCAGAGCTGACAGGGCTTGGGGAGGGCTCTGGCAGGACTGACTCACTCCCAAAGAGGATCCGTTCCAAAATCAACCAGAATTTAAAGATGGGTCTACTGGTAGGAAGTGGGGAGTGCGGGGAGTGCCACACACCTGGTGTGTGACACCTGCCTGGCGCTTCCTGCAGCCCCTAATGCCAATTGTAGAGAAGGGCAGGGGGGCACCCAGTCATGAGCTGAGGGGCCCCAGGCCAGGGCATCCCCCCATGGGGAAGTGGTGATGAAATAATGGCTCTCAGTACTCTGCACATGAGCTAGAGAAGCAGGAGCCTGATCACTCTGCAATGCCTTCATTGCCTTCATTGTACTCCTGCATTTCCCTGGGACCTCTGTTTTGCTCTGCCCGCTTTGTTCCTCTGAGCGCTTTGATTCTGAGCTAGACTCAATGCTTGCAGCATATTTTCCTAACACGTCTGCAGTGCAGCAGGGCTGTAGTAACACAGCCGAACCTGAACCATTTTATACCTCGCTTAGCTCGCTCGTACTGTTAAGCAAGTCCCCTAAGTGCAAGCAGCTCAGCAGCACTCCAGGAGCCTGCAGCCCAGCTCTACACCCTGCTTATTTCCCTGTTCTTCAGGGAAAAAGCACTCACACCAAAACACCGATGCCAGCAGTGCATTTTAGGACATTAAGAGAAGTCCAGTGACATCTGAGAGTGACCATCTTCTTTCCCTGCTTTCTGTAGGGCTCATGCTCACATAGCACAGAGGCAGCAAACACTTCTAGTCCATACTGAGGCACTTTGGCCGAGATTTGTTTGGCAGATCTGCTTTGCAGGTATCTTGTAAGACTGAAAGTCTTACAAGCACTACCTCAGCAAGGTTTCACTACAAGAGCTGCCTGTCATGTTCAGTCGCTGGCTGCCAAAGTCACTGGTTGCCAGTGGAACCAATGACCCCTGCAAATGGGCAAGAGTCTCTGCAACAACACCCGAGTGCCTCAGCATTTTGACACAAGCTGCTTTTTCACTCGTGGTTCTTCTCTTCAGAGAGTCAGAACCTAAGTCCATGGTGCCGGCCACTTTTTTCTGCAGCTGAGAGTTCAAAACATTTGTCTCCGGAACCGGCTGTTCCTTTGTTAAACCACTTTCAGTGCACTGGGACTGCGGAAATCGGCAGTCACCTCTGACGGGAAGCAGTGCTTTGCCTTTAACTTTGCTATTAAACACTGATGGTGTGGATGTGGGGTTTAAAATAATTCAAAAAATAACTAAAATAAGAAGCAAAACGCTTGATGGGTCAACACGGAAACTCTGGTTCTCTACACACCTGCAATTTAGGAAATGTAGGAATTGTAGCATTTGTTTGCTGCTGTTCAGGGATAGGTCTAAAGGAAAAAAAGGCAAAGCTTTGAAAAAAAAGAGCCAACTGAAAACAGAGAGGGTAAACGCAGCAAAAAGCAGCAGAGAGCAAGTCCCCACAGATCTCCCAGCTCTCAGTTTGGAGGGTGTTGCCCTCCAACTTGGTCCCATTGCTGCAGGCAAGACACGCGGTCCCACCTCGGCAGGCGAAAGGCGCTTTCTTACTCACCATAGCCGGCAGATCCTCCGGCCAGCGCCAGGGCAGAGAGCAGGGTGAGGAGCCCGGGGCCCCGCATGCCGCCCCGGCGGCGCGCCCACCTGCGGGGCGCTCCGGCAGGCTCCCTGCTGCACCCGGACATCTACATTTCCTGCTTCCTGCCGGGGAGCATCTGAGCTGCATTTCTTGAGGAGATGGACTCTCTTTGATGGGTTTTAGGAAGTGATGTAATTCCGTCTGGGCCTGTCAAGCGAGCAATGATTGCAAAAGAAAGAAGAAGGAAAAAAAAAGCAGAAGTTGCTCTTCAGGCACACACTTGGCTGAAGCACCTTTATGCTGTAGGTGAGAGAGCTCCTGCTCTCTTCCTCTCCTTTCACTCGTGACTTTACTACCTTCTATCTTCACCTACATGCAGTGCCACAGATCATACAAGTACAAATCAGGCACAAAACTTCATATGTGTGTGTTAGCAGGAAGGTTTTATGTTACTTTTCAGGGTGGTTAAACAAGAAAATTTCAATAGTGCCTCCCCTCCTGCCTTGGTTTCAAGCTGTAATCCTCCTCACATCAGGGTGGGAGACTGCGTAAATTTACAGTCCCAAAAGGCAGCCCCCAGGTGGGCTGTCTGCAGCAAATGGGATGAATGGCAGGCTCTCATAGGAGCCTATAACCTTCTGGGCTTGTTCGTGCATAGGAAGAGGAAAAAGCAGAAAACCACATAATAATTTGTTATGAGCAGGTGGCTTAGTGAGGAAGTGATGAGACACCAGTTTGATGATGGCTGCAGATGACTGGAAACAGAAGATTTCAATCCTCACTAGGATGCAGGGTCTGGCATGGGCGCCCACAGTGCCATGGTTGATTGAGGTGGCAAGGGGGAGGTAACCCTGCCTCCCTTCCTGACTCCTCTTTATTTGCTCTCCCACCTTGGCAGTCTCTGCCTGGGTGTGCAGACCTTGGCTGTTGCCCCCCAAAACGCTACCCTGTCCTCTGTTCCCACCCCTCCATCACTGTCCACATACTCAGAAACACGTAAGAGCTGGCCAGGGGCTTCCACTCTTTTCCTGTTGGGTGGTGCTCTGTGGGTAAGAGCAATGGAGAACTTAAAAGTTAAACCAAGCATTTTCAATCTTCTTGCTATATAGAGCAGGCCTGGTCAGGGGCCAGGATTTGGATCTGGATCTAAACCATGCACGTACCGAAGCAGGGAGAGTGGTTGCACTGTAGATTTGGGCTGTTCCATTGTAGAAATAAGTGCTAGGTCTAAAATTAATCTCTCTGAGTTGAGGAGAGCCTGCACTCCAGATTTTACTCTGGACCATCCCCGGTTAGACCCATTTTAAATACTTGCAAAAGACTTTCCAGTAGTAATCTAAGGAAGGAGGGTTGAATGGTGACTGTGTAGGAGCTTCATAGTACTTCCCCTAGACATCAGTCTGTCAAAATCTGGTTTCTGATCAGAATTTGTTGAGTTCTGGAATTTGTCAAAGCTGGTGAATATTTCTGTTCAGATTGGTGGAAAGTGATCAATTGCTGCTTTGCTTCTCCAGCTAATAATTTTTCGTAACACACTGATGCTTTTATAGGTCATCAGTTATAGGTTATTTAGCTTGAGTAGCTGAGAAGTAGGTCAGTGATTCATTTAATGACCAGCTTGTTGATAGATTTAAGCCACTTGAATGATACAGTTAACTAAAAATCTGAACTGGTTGCTTAGTATTGGCAATGTATGTTTGTGAACTTCACAAAATAAGTGGGGGGAAAAAGCAAAGTTGCAACATTTGCACCTACAAGTAGATAAAGAGGACCTCTGAGTTTTGAAACCAGTACGCTGACCAACTAATCTTTCTAGGAGATATTCTTTAATATGATGTCATAATCATACACAATGACACAGACAGAAGTGCCAGAGGTGAGATTTGCCAATACTTTTAAGATTTCTTCATTAAAAAGTGACAGAAACTCCAAGGATTAGTAATAATGTCTAATTGACATAGACTGTTTGAATGATGGAAGTCCAGAAACTGAGGCTACCTATCTGTGCTCAGAGGTGATTTTGTATAGTCTGGCAATAAGAAAACTGATAATGGGCTGGTGGCCAGCACACACAAAGCCTGTCTGTGTTTTCAGAAGCAGAGTCTCAGATCCCCAGGCTGTCATTATTTTCCGTCCTCAGCTTTCCTTGAACTTCAGTCAACAGCAGGCAAAGCCTTACGCTTAATGGTATTTTTGTTGCTTTAATGTACAGAAAAGATGTGCTATAGTCCTTTCCCTTTCTTCCCCATCTCCTTCCCAGTTTTGCCACTCTAATGCCACATGGTCTGCAAACATGTTCTTCTGATTTATCCTGCCCTGTATATTTGTGGTTTTGCCCCATTCTGTAGACTCAGCCCAGCTCACTCATCCATTATGAAAACATAAACCTAAACAGAGAAACTGGAAGGGAAATCAGGAAAGGGTTCGTGTTTCCTTTGTGTCTCTGCTGCATTTTCACACCATATTTGTAATGCAAAGAACTTTCTTTCCTCTTTCAGTCTTTCTACATAGGTTGCAGCATTTCCCCTCAAGTTCCCATCAGCTATTATTGACAAATGTTTGGTTAACAACTCATCACTGCCCCTTGGAAGCAAGACAGCCATCAACTGCTGTGTAAACAAGTATGATTTCTAAGGCAAATAAAAGTACAGGAAATGTGACTCTTGGCCACAGTACCTTTTAATTAAGATTTTAGAGGGATATGAAGGCAGTTTGGTATGCATTTGACTATTCTAATTTTTTTTTTTTATTATTATTGTAGAGAAGGAGAAATGAGGTATTTTGAAAACCAATAGATCAGACTCTCAAGTGAGGGCAGTTACCTTGGTCCATCCCCAGCAGCGTTTGGATCGTGCTCCCCTGAAGTACTCTCAGCAGGCTCCCTTTTGCCTGCCAGGGAAGCAAGGTTGGTACCTTAGCCTTGCTGTCTTCAGCCTCATGCATCTCTCTTCATAGTTGAAATTCAGAAACCAAAAGCTGTAGTGACCACTTTGCTGCAAACAAACCTGTGCATTTGGAAACCCATGTAGCTTCAGTCATGGACGATTTTGTAAGAGAGGTAGATTGTATCTGTTAATTTCACAGGCTTTAGTGCATTTACTAGGATCCACAATGCACCTTAGCAAAAAGAAGTGTCTTTTACAGGTAAAACCACTATGTTTTCGGGTGCTTACAATGTATGTTACCCATCTGGAAACTTTTGTGCATGTTCAATGTTACTGTTTCATCAGTTTTTAGAGTACAAAGGGCATTTTTGAACACAGCGCTAGGCTGTTTGCTCCTGTTGTTCCCTAACAGAGAAGGATTTGCATCACTGAGATTACAGGATGTCATCAGAGTGACACNAAAGAAAAGGAAACAAAAGCATCAAAGCAAAAGAGCTTGTGCAAAGCCCACAGGGATCTTCTTGAGTCAGCCAGAATGTCAGCTGCAATGGCACTTCTGTAGGCAGCTGAGCTAAGTAAGATTTGCAAAATCAGGCTAAAATCCATCCTTGTGTAGAAATCTCAGGGGGGTCTGAACTGCATCCACAGTTGCATTTGTTTCAGAGCAAGCAATGCCTGACTGAGTTGCAGATGACAAAGCTCTCTTTCCAACAAATTCAAGTCTAGATTATATTAAAAGACAAGTTACATTTTATTTCAGCCACAGAGGTGCTTCAGGAAAAGTTTTAGATCTTTCTGAAAACAATGCCACCAGTATAAATTAGAACAAAGCTTATAACAATGAGATATTATCCTTAACTGGGACAATATAATATAACTAAAATGAGAGTGACAATAAAAGCATAAAAACAAAAGCATTTAAAAATAAAGTATTTGCCAGCTTTAAGAATCTCTTTGCTTAACTGGACTTGTAATTGTCTTTTATTTTCTTTTCCTTTTTTTTTTCTTCCACATGCTTAATATAGGCTGTTATTTCATGCTGACAATATTTTGGATACTTCAATACGAACAGAAATAAAATACAAAACTAAACTTGAAAATATCCAGATGTTTGTATCTACAAAATTATACTTGAAAATATTCAGACGTTTGCATTTAAGTTTCCTTTAACAAAATAAAAAAATGGATTCAAATAGAAACTTCTAAGATCAAAAATCTCTGAAATGGAAGAGGCCTCAGGGTGCATCAAGAGCACTGGCAAATTTATATTGAAGACACTTTGTATTGTAGCCGGACACTTTGTTTCTACTAATTTTTGGGAACGCAGTACATGAGTTATACATTTTGCACATGCCAAAAGATTCCTAAGTTATTTGTGATTTGTGTAAATTCCTAAAATAGATGATGCCTCCATTCCATTTTAGTACTGACTGTGTTTTAAAAGATGTGTCCTCCCGGAAACTCAGCTTTCCCTCAGGCATAATCCACAGCTGAAACTGCACTTTCAAAAGGACAATGTCTGGTGAGCAAAGTCATCTTGTCATTTGACCACAAGAGAGACACATTTACTAGCTGATGTAGGAAGTCCTCAGCAGAGCTTTCCTCTAGCCTAGTGGGGATTCACCCATNATTTTTTTTTTTTATTATTATTGTAGAGAAGGAGAAATGAGGTATTTTGAAAACCAATAGATCAGACTCTCAAGTGAGGGCAGTTACCTTGGTCCATCCCCAGCAGCGTTTGGATCGTGCTCCCCTGAAGTACTCTCAGCAGGCTCCCTTTTGCCTGCCAGGGAAGCAAGGTTGGTACCTTAGCCTTGCTGTCTTCAGCCTCATGCATCTCTCTTCATAGTTGAAATTCAGAAACCAAAAGCTGTAGTGACCACTTTGCTGCAAACAAACCTGTGCATTTGGAAACCCATGTAGCTTCAGTCATGGACGATTTTGTAAGAGAGGTAGATTGTATCTGTTAATTTCACAGGCTTTAGTGCATTTACTAGGATCCACAATGCACCTTAGCAAAAAGAAGTGTCTTTTACAGGTAAAACCACTATGTTTTCGGGTGCTTACAATGTATGTTACCCATCTGGAAACATTTGTGCATGTTCAATGTTACTGTTTCATCAGTTTTTAGAGTACAAAGGGCATTTTTGAACACAGCGCTAGGCTGTTTGCTCCTGTTGTTCCCTAACAGAGAAGGATTTGCATCACTGAGATTACAGGATGTCATCAGAGTGACACTTTCAGAAAAACAGAAATGTACTGCAATGCTGCAGCCACTTGGCTGATGCTTTTCTTGTTCCTTCTTTCTGTGAGAACAACAGCTAAACTTTCTCAAGTGATGTTGCAAGCTGATGGTTAGTTACAGGGCTTTTATTACAAACCTGCTAGTGCAGCTTGTCTGCTGCAGTCTTCAGCAGCTAATCCACCTGCTCTGAAGCGCAGTCAGGGGCTAGAGCCAGCCAAGTTCTGCTAGTCCCTTAATTGTTTCTGTCTCTGACACATGCCGAGAAAGGACGGATAAAATTTTCCCACAAGTTGCTGTGAAAGAGCAGAAAATAGCAGCGTATTGCAATTCACGGCA